>JABUQX010132741.1:0-22500 GCA_015478945.1 Trachelipus rathkii | reverse complement strand
TATATATAATTATTATATACTATATATATATTATATATATATATAGTTTCAAATGTTAGTTTGCTAAAATTTAAAAGCTCTTGTAATAATTTTAAAGATTAGGATATATATCAATAATTTTTTAGTCTTTTGGTCAGATATGGCATGTTGTTTAAAAGTTCTTTTACCAATTTCATTTATTATTGCATTTATTATTGATTTTAAAGCTAGGTTATCAAAAGTGTATTTTTTTTGTTAGGGGTCGTCATTTTGGATATCGAATCCTTTTAAGCTGTTTATCAAAATAATTAGTCAATTTAGTAAAATGTGTCATTAGGCTTTTCATAATTTATTATATATTATTATAAGTTATAATATTAGTTTTGACTTAATATTATCACTACACAAAAAAAAATACTAAAATAAATTTTTCACACCTTTTGTGTATGAATCAGTTCTTCTAATTAAATTTATTTCATTAAATGTCTCTTTACTTTCAACCGAATTATAACCTATTTTTATTTCAAAACTACCTTTTAAAATATAGGTCTCCGGCGGAGAAAGCCGGAGACTAGTGGTCTCCGGCCGGAGCCGGAGATTTTTAAAAAGGCCGAACTCCGGCCAAGCCGGAGCCGAAGCCGGGATACGGTGCATCCCTAATATATATATATTATTATATATAGATATATACGGTATTATATATATATATATTATATATATATATATATATATATATATATAAATATATAAATATCTAATTAATTTATATATTTTTAATTAATTATATATATATATATATATATATATATATATATATATTATATATATATATATATATTATATATATATATATATATATATATATATATATATATACATATATATATATATATATATATATATCATAAGAGGTGACTAAGAGGAAACTGGTTGCTGATTTGGGGTACCGCTATCATTAATTTCACCCTAGGAATACTTATGCATGCCTCGGGCGAGGTCGTCATTGATGTAAATGACCTTGCCTCTTTTGGTGAAACTATGTGAAACTTCTGGGTGTATGGAATGTTGAGAGGAATAAGTGTTGATGAGTGATTTAATGGATGTATTTAGGAGGGGTAAATTTGATCTGCTTTTTGTGACTGAAACAAAGATAAAAGGTTAAGCGGTAAGACGAGTGTTGTGGAGTGAAATGTTTGTGTGCTGGAATGGAGAGGAATGAGTGGAGGAGAGAAGGAATTGCGATTCTGGTGAGTTACTTATAGCACAGAGCTACGGTGGATTTTGTTTGTGTGAGTACTAGAATGCTAATGGTTATATTTAAAGTTGAGTTATGTGCGGTTGTATCATATAGTCCATCTGAGGGTGATGTTGAAGAGAGTGAGACTTTCTGGGACAATCTGAATGATATTTTGGACGGGGCAGAGCAAAAACTTCTGAATTGTGCTGGGTGACTTAAATGTATCGATAAGTGATTGAAAGAGGGATGGTGGAACAGGTACCTTTGGGGTGACAAGAGAAAATGAGAATGGTAAGTAGGTTATTGATTTTCTATGAGGGGAGAGGTGTGTGTGTGTAGGTAATACATTTTTTAAGCACAAGGTTATCCATAATTATACAAGGGTCAGTGTATGTAGAGATGGAGTCGAAGTGAAGAGTATGATTGATTTTGTGTTAGTGAAGATGATGTTGAAGTATGTCATGGATTTTAAATCAGTGAAGGGTTGGGGATGGGAATATCAGATCATTATGTTGTCATATGTAAAATTAAGATAGTGGGGACATGGATGGAGAGGAAAGAAAAAGGTAAGGATGTAGGGAGAATTAGGAGTGAAAAGTTACATGAACAGGGTTATAAGTGAAGGTATGTGAGATCATTTGCAAATAAGTCAGTTGAATGTGAAAAAAATGAAACTGAGCAAATCTGGGCTCAAATGAAGAAAACGTTTGTTAATAGTGCAAGAGAAGTACATGTGCTAAAGTAGGAAGTAAGAATATCGACAGTGAATGGTGGAATGAAGAGGTGAGGCAAGCAGTAAAAAAGAGGCATGATTGAATGTACTAAAAGCCAATGATGAGGTTTTGCAAGAAATGTGTATGGAAATGTATAGTGAGAAAAAGAAGAAGGCTAAAAATTACATCCATAGAAGAGAGAAATAGAGGTATGAACATTTTGGAAGGAAGATGAATGGAGACTTCGAAAATCTGCATAACATTGTCAGTGATGAAGAGGTGATACTGAATGTGAGTGGGTTTGATGGTTGTAAGAAGAAGAAGGTATTTTAGGATGGGGCAATTAGTAGGGAGGAGGAGGAGGTAATAGGAAGAGTGAGAAAGTTGAATGATAAATGGGAATGAGGTAATTAGTATGAAGGAGGTAATAGGAGAGTGAGAAAGTTGAAGAATGGTAAATCAGCAGGTTTAGATGGAATTGCTGGGGAAATAAAGAATGAATGTTAATTGCTATTGAAACTAGAATATGGAGATGTGTAACAAAGCATTTGTGGAGGGTATAATTCTAAAGGACTAGAGAGCAGTGGTATTACCCTTATATAAGGGGAACTAGAAATTATTTAGAAGATATAGGGAAGATATATGCTGTATTTTTGTATAAAGAGTACAGCTAGTGACTGAGCGGCTGATTGTTGAAGAACAAATTGCATTTAAAAGTAGTAGAAAATGTGTAGATAAAATTTTTATATTGAAGCAATTGAGTGAGAAAATAAGAGAGAAGAAGAAATGTATTTGGGTTTTATGGACTTGCAACAGGCATATGACAGGAGTAATAGAGAACCTCTGTGGTAGGTGTTAGTGGTATATGGTATTGGTGGTAAGCGTTTGAATGAAATAATAAGTTTGCATGATGATAGTGAAGGGTTTGTAAGAATTAATGGAGTTAAAAGTGAATGGTTTAATAGTAAAAGTGGAGTGAGATAGGGATGTGTTATGGCTCATTGGTTATTTAATTTGCATATGGATAAGATGATGAAAGAATTAGAGGTAGGGATGGTACTGGGAGGTGTTAGACTGATTGAGAATGGAAGAGAGTGGAGGGTGCCTGCTTATTTTACCCAGCTGATATGTGTGGCGAATCTGAAGAGTTTGACAGGATTGGTAGAGGAGTTTGGCAGTTTGTGTAAAAGGAGGGGTTTGAAAGTAAATGTAGATAAGAATAATGTTATGGTAATGAGTGAGGAGAGTCTGCAATGTGAAGTCATGTTGGATGGTGGGCAATTGGAACAAGTATCAGAGTTTAAATATTTATGATATATGTTGGACGAAAAGAGAACGGTTGATGCAGAGTGTAGTAGGAAAGTTGTGAATGGAAGAAAGGTGGGTGGTGCAGTTAGATCCTTGGTGAATACAATGAGACTTAGGGCCGTATTTATATACCGGCCTTTTCTCTTCCTTTCGTCAAGTGTTCCTTCAGAATCCTCCCTTAACGTAAATTCAAATTTATGAACGATCCTTGAGAAATTTTTTTCTAAGGAACCTTGACGTTCGCAAAATCTTTGGGAATCTCTTCTTAGTCAAAGGTACTTCTGAACAACCTTGAACTCTCTTAAGATTTTGTTTTCCGAGCGGCAGCCATCTTGTTGTTTTTTTTAATTGTACAATTTTGCTCGTATTATTATTTAACTTTATATGACTATGTTGGCTTTATTTATGTAAAATAATTTTGTCAAATATATACTTTCGTGTAAGAAAATACCCAAAAACCACATAATTAGGCTCACACCAGAGAAATAGGCAGCGTGCAACCTTCGACCGGGACCTAACTTTAGTGTAAGGAGCGCAGATGATATTTTTATAATTTATCATAATTTCGTAGATAGGCTACGTTCAGCCTACGGCTATGCCAACCAAAGCAACTGGAACTAATAAGTGTGAAGCAACACATCTTCAATTCTCCTAGTATTTTTATTAAACGCGTTTAGATTATTTCATTAATTTTTTTCTTTTTAATATTTCTATAAATTTACATACATAAAATTAATATATATTATACTTTTATTTTGCCCTAGTTTCATTTACTTTGTGTTCATTGGTTATTGGTCTCTGACGTCATGAAATATGATGACGTTTTTCCTTGAAAACTGTCTTCGATAGGTAATCCCGAATAAGGAAGGGTGGTTTTATAAATAGCAAATTTTTTTTAAGATTCTTATGCAGTGGAGGAATCCTTATCTGAGGCTACCTTTACGGAAAGTCAAGACGTTTTTCAAGGTTGATTCGTAAATACGGGCCTTAGTCTTGAGTGCGCTAGGGTTATACATGAGGGTATGTTGCTACCTGTGTTAATATATAGTAGTGAAACTATGGTGTGGAATAAGAGGTATAGATCTAAGGTTTAATGGAAAAAACTTTCCGGTATTCGCGATAGGCCTGACCAGCCAGCGGATTGGTCATAGCCCCATGTCACCCAAGGACTTTTCTCGATGGGTCCTACTGACAGGACGCAAGTCCTTACTGGAGGTTGAAGTTTTTTTTATTATATATATATATATATATTTATATATATATTATATATATATATATATATATTAATTATAATATATATAATATATTATATATTATATATATATAATATATATATATATATATCTATATATTAAAAAAAAAATATATAATTATATATATATATATATATATATATATATATATATATATATATAATATATTTATATATATATTTATATATATATATATATATATTGGATGTTAATATTATTATATATATATATATATATATATATGAGATAGAAAATACAAATCTAATAAGAATTTACCTCGTTCTTGTTTGTAGTGCTGTTTAGATAAAATGTAGCATATAAGTTGTTTATACGATACCTGTGGACTATTAAAATATTGGAAATGCAAAGTTTCCTCGTTTGCAGATTTATACACAACTCCCTGCCATTTAAATCTCCATAAACTTGAAATGAAATAACATTTGTTGTTAATTTACCAATCTACTCACATTTAAGTTTAGATAAATTAAGGGGTGCTTCAAATACTAGTCCTGATTTTAATATTTTTTTTATTTTAAATTTATTTAATTTTTTTTAAATTTTTTAAATGTAATATTGTAAATTTCTGGTTTTCCCTTTATTCGCACATTTTGAAGTGATTTTTCAATGTTAGCACTATTATTATTAATCATGTTAATGGGGGTTTTTTGGGGAACAATTTCAATTTAGAATAAACTTCTGTTTAACGATATAGCAATGGAAAATATAGTCAATATAATCTAAAATTAGACTTAACATGGAGGTATATTTTTAACACAGCATTGCCAATACATTCCCAAGCATTAAATCAGAGCCCTCATCACAACACTTTCATGCTATCAACACAAACAAAATGTTTCAAAACAATATTGGGAAGTGGAATCTAAATTTTCACTGCTTTTCAGTCTTATTTTTTATTTACTTCTTATCTTTCACGTTGCCTGCAGCCTTGCTCTCGTTGCTCCCTCCAACTGAGATTCTTGTCAGGAGCTCTATGAATGGATTCTACTTATTTGTTATGAAAATATCAACCAACAATGCTTTTTAAATTTGGATCTTCGACACAAACTGAATCTTACTTTTTGTTTGGTACAAAATGAAACAAAGCTCCAAGGCGTTTTAGGATCCCTCTTTTTAAAACTACAGGTTAGTTACCATATCTATTTTAAGAATATTGGGTTTGAAAACACTAATAATAATGTTCGAGTTGCGGTTTGCGTTTTGGTCAAACCGCTCACAATCGTAAGAAGGCTACACAAACGTAAGGCATTCCTTAATCTCTTTGTCTGCTATGTATTACACCATGATTATCAGGAGGAATTTTACGCTTGGTGAACTTTTTTTACGATTTTGCGCTGTTTAGCAAAAACGAACTTGTAATGTGTTAAACTGTTATGTTAGTGTTTGCAAATTCTTTTTTTATTTTATTTATTACACATTAAAAAAATCTTACGCTTTGGTGAAGCGTTTCTTTAACGATTTTGCGCTGTTTGACAAACGGTACCGGCCAAAACCGCTGTTTTGAACACAAAACAACGAATGCAAATCGAGCCGTTTTAGCCATCATTACGTTTCGTAAGACCAATGCCAAGAACGAAAACTACTAAGGGTCTGGCAACATCATCGCCGAGTATCCCTGGCCGTGTTACTCTGTGTTGCAGGCGTAAGTGTGAACCATCGTTGCGGAAAAAATGTTGTACTAATGTTCCTACTTCCTACTACCGCCCTTATGTGATGAAAATACAACTTTACCTACCTATCTTGCTGTTATTAGTTGTAAAAACTTTTTTAAAAAAGTATATTTCGGACATCTTTTTTGTAAAAGAGTATTAAAAATTACATCTAATGATGATTTTCAATGTGGACGAAATTGCCCCACGCGCCAAATTTTTACCTGGACGATTGCCCACATGTTTACAACTTTTTATAATAAACATATTTATCGCTTGGCGGTGGTGGAGTGTCTCCAACGATTTGAATTGAAGGATTATAGACTATTTTAAGTACATATACTCTTGGTACCGGGGATAGATGTAGGTTACAATTGATTGTATGAGCCTGTGATGATTCGTATACAGACTGAAGGCTAAATGTGAGGGCCGCTTTATAGTGCTCAGAAAAAAAACCCAATCACAATCACATTAATGACTTAACTTAAAGGTCTTCATAAAAAAATTATACCTAACATAAAAAAACATCTATTTTACATCGTAAGATATATTTTACATTGGTATAGGCTACCTTTTGAGCACTGACCGATTGCCCCACGTCGTCGGACCATTGCCCCACATGACGATTGCCCCGTGCTTTCGACAAGCTATAATCACTTTATAACTTTATATCAATAATAATATATATACTATACTCTATATAGTATATATAATATATATAGATATAGTATATATATATATCTCATACTATAGGATATAGTAATGCATCACTAATATACTATATATATACTATATCTATATACACTATACTATATATATACACTATATTATATATATATATAAAAAACTGTTAATATTAAAACTTTTAATTTCTATATTTTAGTTATTTAATTCACTAAATTTAAATTAACTAATACTGATCATATATATAAATAAATAATACTTATAATACTTAAACGCTAATTATATGATAATAACTAAATTAATTGAATATATATATTATCATAATTATAATATAATACTATTATATTATTGATATATATCTATATACTTAATGTACCTAGCTTTGACTCGTAGCAGATTGTACTAATAGATTTATCAACCTTGCAGCCGTTCAACATATATATATACCATTATTCCTTATACTTTTCACTATCAATTCTTAACCTAAATCGAACAGTCAAATTAGTGAAAACCAAGGAACTACTATATAAAATTAATATAAATTAAATTAACATCGAATACCCCGACCTTGGCATAGAGAGAAGCTTGTTATATCTAACAATTCCCACGAATCATCAAATGGAAAACTTTAACAGCAAACGTTGATACGCTTAAAACTATGTGGTGAACACATACAAGCGCACAAGTATAGCCAAAACCATTATAGGCTAATAATGCTATGAAGCAAGGAGGTGCCTGAACATGATACTAAAGCGTAGCAGGGGGAGGGGGGAGGGGAGGAGCACTCCCAATTGGAGTCAAATTTTAATATGTTGGTATAAAAACGGCGTTATACAATGAGGCTTAATTATACGAGACGACATGAAGGGCAGTGAAAAGATTGTATCTGTCCTCCCTTTTGCTGTTATATGAGAAGTTTCGCAATAAGTGGGATTCTCCGCTGATATGTGATTAAAGAGGAAACTTTAGAAGGGTGGAGGATGGCAGAAGAGATGTTCGCTCTCAAATATCAAAAAATCGGGGCCGAGAAAGAGAAGAGGAGTGGGCAATACCCTACCAAAAATATTTAACTATCGCGCCCAGAGATGTATAATTTCGGTATTTTGAAGCACTGCGCCTCCCGCCCTATGCGAAATGGGCTAGAATGAGAGTTTAGAAACCGAATGGAATGAATTAGTATAGTAAGGCGATTATTCACAGGTAGGCGTTGTATAATAATAGGAGGTATTAGAAAAATCGTTTACGATAAAATTGAAGATTAAGCACGTAATCTATACCGTTGAGTAGGAAGATAGGACATAGCTACTGCAGGTGTGAGAAGTTATTGTTAAAGCACGTGTTAGAGCAAGACTGAATAAAGGAATTAGGTAGCAGAGTGATTTATATATTAAGTTATTATATTAAAATGAGTTGGGGTGAAATGGAGAACGACGAATGGTGACAGGAATGTTTAGTAAGCCGAAATAGTTTGGATAAAAGGTCAGGTCAATCAAGTTCAAGGTCAGTCAAGAGGTCAGAGGTCGAATGTCCAAAAAAGGTCGAGATTAGTCAAGGTTCAAATAGCAAAAAAGGGCGGGTCAAAAACAATGGATCAGAGTAAGTCATCAAGATCACAAATGTCAGTCAAGGCCGAAGGACCAAAGAAATTACAGGGCTAAACTAAGGGTACTTAATACGTCGCGGAATGACTCGCAATTCCGTCTGGCTATGCCCCTGTCTATCGAAGCGGAGCGAATCAAAAGGTCCAAGGCACAAAAAAAGGTAAAAGGCCCGAAAAGGGATCAACGAGGCCAAAAAGGATAAAAGGCCAACAAGAAAGGTCAAAGGGTCGAGGTAAATGATAATATTGGGCCCAAAAAGAGGTTTCAAGGTCAAAAAGGTTACAAGGTGGTAAAAGGATGTCGGTGAGGTATTTTCGTTCGGTTGGTGGGATGATAGATTATCAATTTCGGCTTGCATATCCGCTTCTGCATAATATACACGATTGACCGAATAAAAAGCAAAGAAACAAAGTATGGTGATGAAGTTAGAAGAAACGCAACTCACTAAATGAAAAAGATTAGAAACAAATTTGATATAGGTGTAAGAAAGGAGTGTCGAGGATTGGAAATGAAAAAACTGAACACATAGTTGCAGCGAGCATTTGAGGTGTTTGAAGAACAAGATCAGAATAAAGGTTTAGATATAAGAACGTAATCTTAGGAATCGTTACTGTAAGCACAAAATAGAAAAGAAGTTCGTATTCCACTTAACGGCAATTCGAGATTATAGAGTTCTTGAATCCTATTTCAAACATGAGCAAGATAAGAGAGTGATAACTCGAAATTATAATATAAGTTCTATATATAATAATATATTATATTTATAATTTTATAATAATATGCAACATAATATAAAATTGTAGTTTTATATATAGTACATGTTAAATCTTGCCTAAAATTAATTACGCTATTATAGCGATGGAGTGTTCAGCTCAGGTATATACTAAATATATCAAATTAATAATACTATACTTAAATAACTATAAATTATGAGTAACAGTCCGATCTACTATCCTAAGTATAGTACAAATATAACATATTGCATATACTATATATTAATATACTATATAATAAAATATAGTATATTATTACATAGTACACGTCTCACCTCAGTTCTGATACAGTCCTTAATGATATATATATATTTTTATAAAAATATATATATATATATATATATATATATATATATATATATATATATATATATATATATAATATTTATTATATATATTATATTATATATTATATATATTAAATAAATATACTATTTTTAATATTTATATATATAATCAAGAATTATATCTATACTATATAATATATATAATATCTATAATATATATATAATCTATATTATATAATTATATATTATATATATATATATATATATATATATATTAATTACTACTTACTCGTAGCAGATATTATAATAGATTATCAACCCTTGGCGTATATATATATACTATTTTTTTTTAATTTAACTAATCGAAAGTCAAAAGGAGGAACTACTAAAAATTAAATTAAATTAAATTAAATCGAACCCCGACCTTGCATAGAGAGAGGTTGTTAATTAAAATTACACGAATATACAAATGAAAATTAAAGCAAACGTTGATACGCTTAAAACTATGTGGTGAACACATACAAGCGCACAAGTATAGCCAAAACCATTATAGGTAATAAAATTATGAAGCAAGGAGGTGCTGAAATAATAAGACAGGGGGAGGGGGAGGGGGAGGAGCACAATTGATCAAATTAAATGTTAAAAAACGTTAATGTTAATAACGGAATGAGGTACAGTGAAGTGTTCTGGTCTCCTTTTCGGTATTAAATTTGTATATGGATTTGTATTTGATCAAATTAGACGGTGGGATTTTGCAGAGGATGTATTATAAAATGATCAAAATGGAGGAGAGAAGAAGAGGATGCCTACCATATGTATATTAGGATTGTTAATGGGTTTGGTGTTGAGCCGAATGCTGAGAGATTTGAGGTTAGTAGAGAGAATTGTAGGTTTGTTGAAGAAGGGGTTTGAAAGTAAAACGACGTAAGAGTAACTGTTAATCGTTTGGAGTAGTAGCAGTAACTCGTGGTGAAGTTATGTTAGATTGGTGAAGCAGCCTGAAAAAAAGTGTCAGGTTAAATATTATTACTAATGTGATGAAATGGGAACGGGATGTGCGTGCTGTTAGTAGGAAAGTTGTCGAATGGCAGGAAGGTGGCTGGTTGCCAATTAAATCGGTTGGTGTGATGTAATACGGGTATCAAGCCTCGAGTCGCGAGGTCTACTGAGGGTATGTTGTTACCAGGTGTTATGCGTTATCAGTGTGGCGATATCGTCTGGTAATCAATAGGTATAAGATCTAAATGTACAATGGTTCAGATGGCATCTTAGGGGGAAGTGTTAGGTGTGAGAAGAAGTGGTAAAATGAGGAATGAACATATTAGGAGTTGTGTAGGTGTGAGAAAAATGATAAAATGAAGAGAATAATGGAAAGCACGTTGACGATCGTTTTGGTTCAGGTGAGAAAGAGGATGACTGTTCGGTCGGTTTAACGGAACTGTATAGTGGTAAGTGTGCTGGGACTCGGACCGGCTGGGAGACCGAGACAAAAGTGAGTGATAGTCCAGTTAAAAGGAATTGCCTGAAGAGAGAAATCGTGAGTTTTGCAGAGGCGAAAAGAAAGTTGCATCACAGGAGTGAATGGATTTTTTTTTGGGGGGAATATTTGTAGCCACCTGGGACAAAGGATGATTCCCAAAGCAATGACAGATGCCTAGTGAGGGTCCGTCTCCGGCGTCCCGTGAAGCTCTATGGTGGAATATCTGACTGCGACGATTCTCACTAAAAGGTATAAAGGGGATGGTAAGGCTGTGCTTTCTTTTCGACTTGCTTCATATTCTCCTACTATATTTTTCTGTTTCCAGTGCATGTACGCACCTTACACACGCAGTCTGGGGAAGTTACTGTTGATGATGAGATGATGGATGATCGATGATGATGATGATGCATGACTGATGATGATGATGATGGATGACTGATGATGATGAGTGATGCATGATGGTTGATAAACCAAAAGGAATCTGCTGCAATTGTTGATGAACGATGATTCTGATTCTTAATTAGTTCCTTATATAACTTAAGCTCCGTCATACGTATATATATTTATATATCATATATATATGATATATATACTAGTATATATTATATATATAATTATATATTATTATATATTTATACCTATATATAGTATAATCAATTTTCTTAAAGTACTTTCTACTGATTACTTGATACCAGTACTTGTACTTGTTAACTATGTACTTGAACAAATTCTGACAGTTAAAAATTGTATTATATTCACTTGTACTGAACAATTTTAGCCGAGTACCTTTATAGTATTACCTCGTGACAAATGTACTCTGACCCAAGCCCTGAAATCATATATATATATATATATTATATTATAATATATATAAATATATATATACTAATACTATATACTATATATATTATATTATATTATCTATAATATGCCTATATACATATATTATATATAATATATACTATATAATACTATTCTATATAGTATAATATATAGTATATAATTGATATATAAAAATAATATATACTATATACTATATACTATATATAATTATATATATAAAATATATCTTATATTACCTATAAATAATATTCCATATAAATATTATTTATAATATATACTTATATATCATCTATATATATCTCGTAAACTTACGGGAACCCAAAGTAACTCCAGTAAAATCCATTCCTGTTACTGTAATCAAAAATTGACTTTATTCGCCTCATTATGTTGCAAAACAAGAGACTTTTACAGCCATACAAAACCTTTATTCAAAACCTAAAGATATTGCAGCTTAAAAGACTTACTCAATTTATCACTCCTAAAAGCAGATACATAAATTATCCCATAACGACTGCCTGGACTTCTTGACTTCACATTGACTAGCAATTCTTCATTCAGACCAAGCAAGGCGCGAAGAAAATCGAATAAATCTATGCAAATCGATACTTACATAAACGCTCCTGTTCTGCAGCCAAAAAAGGCACACCAATGCAATCAGCTACAGAGCGCATAAATTTACATTCTCAATCCCACAACATTACAACCTGCAAAACCTCTAGCTAAATCTTGTGATAGAAAAAAATATTATCTAAATAAATGACATTCAATAAATAACTAACTCAGCAATTTAACCTACGTAAAATCTGACGCTTCACTACTGACTATTATCTTATTATTAATTATTATTATTATTTAGTCATTATATAATTATTATTATTATAATATTCTTATTATTATATATAGTTTGTGATTTTATATTATTATTATTATTTTATTATTATTATAGTATGGTTATTTTTGCATCAATTACTTATTATATATATTATGTCATCACAATTATTAATTATGATCCTATTAATTATTATTATCCTTTTATTATTACCTATTATTATTATTTTATATTATTATTAATTATTATTTTATTATGTTAATCTGATTTATTTGAGATAACTATTCATTATTAATAATTTTCATATATTTATTAATTATTATTATTTTTTAATTACATATTTTATTTATTATTTTATTCATTATTACTTATTATTATTTGATTATTATTATTAGTTATTATTATATATTGTTTTATTGTTTTCGGTATTATTATTGGCATTATATTACTATTATTATTTTTATTATTATGTTATTTGGCATTTATCGCAAATTTCTGCTATTTCATTTATTATTATTATTTTATTAATATGTATTTGTAATTAATTATTTACTTATTATTATTACTTATTAGTTTATTATTCATTGTTATTATTAATATGTATATATTCATCGTATTATTCCTGGATATCCATTTTGTATTCGACTATCATTATATATTACACTCAATCGCCATCCATATCAGCTATAAGATAAACCATACCTTGTCTGCTCTGTTGACCTTAGTTAGACAACTACTACTCAAAAATTGTCGGTTACCAGCATTGTTTCAGTATATTATCTTACCAATAGCTACACGTATAGTTATGCTCTTCCACTTCACCACATGCACTATTATAATATTTTTAGTATTGTCTTGATAAGTTACTGGTAATTTATCTTTCATCTATTATATTACTTGATTATATTTGATTTATTAATTATTATTATTATTATTATTATTATTATATCAATTTATTATTATCTATTTATTTATAGTTATTATTATTATTTAATTAGATTTTATTTCAATTATTATCATTATTATCAGTACATATATTATTATTATCATTTTTATTATTATTATCTATTATTATTATTCATATTATTTTTTTTATATTCTTATTATTATTATTATTATTATTATTATTATTATTATATTTCTTTATTGATTATCATCATTATTATTCGTTTTTATTATTATTATCTATGTTTGGTTTACTTCTTACTGTATATCATTTCATCTTTGTTTAAACTGCCCCCATCATACTAAATCTTATTATTATATTCTTGGTTTCTAACTGTTTATCAATAGATTGGTTTTGTGTAAAGAGATTATTGTCCCTAGGTTTAAATTTTAACTTACCTTGTATTATTTTGGGGCTCAAAGGACAACTACATTGTGTTGCAGTTAGTAGCCCCCTTTCAGAAAATGGAATGTATTAAAGAATACTATCGCATACCCTTTATAAGCGTATCTTTACTACTTCTGCTTAAATTGTCTTTCTTCTTCATCTTATTATTTTTTTATTATATTCTTATTATTATTATTATTATATTTATTATTATTATTTATTATTATTATTTTATATTATTATATATTATATTATTTTATATTTTTATTTTTATTTTTATTATTACATGATTGCTGTTCTGCCTTAAGATGTACTTAGGTTTGGTCGTTTGCATGCATATTTTTTTAGTCAGGTGATGCTATGTAAAGTTATAATGTTAAAACTTTGTTACATTATGGCCTATATTCGTTGATCAGTACGATAATGTAGACAAGGTTATGCATGATTGTTTTTTTACATGTTAATGTAAAGTAGTAGTGATATGTTAGAGATCTGCTTGACAAAGTGTGAATGAGGTAGTTTTGTATTGCTATGTTATTTACCTTTACTCGGTTGATATGACAACAATGATCATAGATCATGGAGGCAAAGCGAGGCACAGAGGGCAGGGTATGGGGGAACGAACCACTACCCGGGCGGATGGTTTGATTACTGATTTAATGTTTTTAGGGATATGCAAAGTACAAAGTTTTTAAGTTACAATTAAACAAGAAAGAATCAACCCACTTTAAGTCAAAGCAAAAATCGATTTCAATAAATTTAAACAAAAAATAAATATCTAACAGTTTTGAGTCTATGTATAACTACAAATATGACTTTAATCAAGGTGGCATAAATAGAATCACTAGTCAACAGCATCATATATGGTCTGGGAGAGGGTGGGTGGGCTGTTTCGTTGCATTTTACTGACTTTACACTGCTGTTAGGGCGTGTAAAACACTCAACATTTTAGGTCAAACAACAATGGAAATTGAATTACTCGTGCCAATCGAACGACCCAATACGATATATCAGCAGATCATAGCGCGATGGCCAGTGAGGATGGTGGGGGGCAGATTGATTTACCTGATTTACTGTTTAGGGTATGTAAACATAAATTTTTGGTTCTCAATAAAAATGATGACTTGAATCAATATGATCAATAGATCAATGCTGTTATCAGGACCGGTTGCTGGGGAGTTTTTGAAATAATTCTTACATGATTTAATATTACTGCTATTTTAGAGGTATTGTAAAAACAAAAACTTCTCGGTTAAAAAATAATTTGAGATCATAGGATCAACTATAGATCAATGTATAATAGGCTCAATTAAATCAATAGATCACAGATAGGGTGGGAAGTAAAGTAGGTGGTTTGATTTACTGATTTACTGCTTTAGGGTGCTGTAAAAAACACAAACATGTCGTCTCATCTTCGATCGTATACACATGGAAAAGCATAAAAATTTAGCTTAAACAAAAAGTTTTAAGAATAAAAAAAAAATAAGATTGAAAAAAGTAAATAAAAACAATAAAAATTTGAATAAATTTAAAAATTTGTTCACTCACAAAAATAAAAAACACAAACACCGTTGCGCTCTCGCGGGCGGTTTTCGCCACATCCGCGCTCCTGGTGGCCGCGCCGCGCACCACGCACGTTTCGCACTCCGGCCAGACAGGCAGGCACGCAGGCAGGTTCGCAGCGGACCATTCATAATTCCGACTCTACGACCTATATAAGCACATATTTGACACCAATAGGGGCGCAAAACGATACTTTACTAAACTCAGGCACCGCACCGGAAGCCAGCACCGCGGCCGTTTCCAACTCAAGATCAATCCAGGTTCAGACTCCTTTCTCCTTCTTTCAGCTACTATGCAAATCTTCAACCATTCTATTCGTTCGCATTCCAGACCATTTCTTTCAGAGGACCCCCCCTCTGAGGGTCCCTGACACTCTTTAAGAAATTATAACCATCAATATTCTCGAGATCTAAGGGTCAGTCACCCTTGATTTTTGTTTATTATACAATATTTATAAACCCAGACCGGTGCCGTTCCGGTTCCGATTAGCAATCCTACTCCGATCCTACAACTCATTCCTCCTCTATATCATCTCCAAATTTCAACCTTCTTACGGGATTTAATTTCTTTAGGTTGGGCGCGATCGGATACGTAACCCTTGTCGTGACGAGTTATGTCCGACCACCCTAGCGCCAAACTTTTCAGCCGGTACGAAAGCCCTAACCCGGAAAAAGAGCTACCTACCCAAACGAACTCATTACTACTCACGTTTTAATAGGCCTTGTCTATACGTATGTATATTTGGATATCCTTCTAGTTAATGCTCTGTGCGGTATGACATTATTGTAATTCACTTAATGGCGTATTGTATTAAGAATTATTATGAGAAATCTCCTACTGACCCGGAAACATCATTGTCCTTCACTTGTAACAAGACAGAATCTCCGAACTCTACTCGTCCACGAGAGGTTAAAGTTTACAAGGGCCAAAATGAGAAAAGGTCAAGAACTCATTTAATATATATATCTATATAAATCACGATATAATATATATACTAACTATATATATATATCATATATCTCTATATATAATACTTTTTTATATATATTTATATATATATATATAATAATATATATGAGGAAAAGGACTATATATAGTATATATAATATATATATACACATAGTATATCTATATACTACTATATATATATACTAGTATATATAATATATATTATTATTCTTATAATATATATATATATATATATATATATACTATTATATACTTTAATATTTAGGTTACATGTTAGATGATCCCCGTCTGAAGCCACGATATAAGGTTTGCATGGAGGATTAAAAATCCAAAAACAACGATGATTATGTGAACAAGAAACAAGTTACAAAGTAAACTTTTGAAAAATCTCATTTTTTTTTCTTCGAAGACACTTCAAGAATAGTGCTTCGGCTTTTGCCCAGTATGTTTCTACCTCACTTGTGTAAGACGTCTTACTTATTTTTCAATCAATCGAGATTCTGCAGTCTTGTGCTTCAGCCTGGGAGTTTTTACCACACTTGTTTGAAAAGTGGCCATTTTCTTGTAATCCTAAGAATCTGACCCTTCTAGGAGCAGCAAGTAAGAATGAGTACTGAGTGAGAGTCGGAAGTAGAGAAGAGATAACTCAGACAGGCAGAAAGCCATTTATATACAATTCTCTTCGTGCTTATGTCAAAATTTGTTTACGCAAAATTTTGGATAAGTACCAACATAATACAACTTTTTACACTCTTTACAAATAGTTTTAATTGTTGATGTGGCATATACTTCCCATGCAGAACGGGAGTGTAAAGTATATAAATAGCATAATATAAAAGAAATAATAATTTCAAATGTATTAATATAAATTATGCTACTCGCAAAAACATAAAACACATCTTCAATGCCGGTAAACTAATATACTATATATATATATATATGATATAACATATTATAATATATATATATATTACCTGTGTATATTATATATTATAATAGTATATATATATATATAATTATATATATTATATATATATAATACTATATAGATATATATTATTAATATAGAAAATGACATTCAAATAGCAGCTTATCTTGATTATGTCCGTTAGAGCGATAAGCAACACACATACAAGATATTTGAATGCATTAGAATGTAAAATGGATGTACATCAATGAATTTCAAAATGTTATACATAAAATGAAAGGTGCATTCAATCACAAGCATATTTGGTTATATCGTAGATAATAAGCCACACATAGGGTATTTATATAGTATATATTTTATATATATATATGTGTTGTATATATATAATATATATATATATATATATTATATTATATATTATATTATATATATTTGCGACGCTTGGGTGATGAAAAATACAAAGATGTTTATACAAAATAAATTTATATTAGATATATCGCCCGTAAGTTTGCTTGGAGAGAATGTCACTCGACGATGAATCGTGGAATTTTGCAGTTGGTTATAAGATGAAGTCCGCATTACCGTGAATATTTTGATCCAATGAGTCAAAAAGAGCCGTCTTCATTTTGAAGCAGAAGCTTTGACACTTGGATGGGACATGCTTATGAAGATCTTGAAAAAAGAACTTGCTGCGAATCTGGATAAACCAATAATTTTATGTATCTAACAATCACGATATATTAATTGCCCTTGTCACTCATTAGGACGAGATGAAGAGGTGACGACCAGGAGAGATGTAGAAAGTCGAATGATACCAGTTTGAAATAGTATTCGGGTTTTTGCGATTATTAATTTTTCTTCCGTAAATACAGGATGAAAAGGAAATGTGTTTTTTTCATTACAGAAAATGGGAGATGACTACTAAACCATTTTGAAATTCGAAAGCAGGAGCCCTGAAGGTTCGCGAGTGGAATCCCAACAATGAATTTCAGACCACTAATCCAAAGATTAATGAAACATGATGAAAGAAATCCGTAATCGATAATGTTATGTTCTGGTAGGGTTCGCTTTCTTTTGAGCTTTTGATTTGTAATTTTTTATATTATTTTTTCTTCGTTTTTTCTTCATTCTTGTTGTTTTCTTTTGGAGCACGAAACTTTTCTTGTTCGAGGATGAAGAAGTCAGTAAGAGAGAGTGTAAGAATCCAAATCCTCGTTGTCCGGCATCGCGATAAGCCAGAATCTGGTGAATGCTGATGGCGTCTATCCACGAAGGCGCTAGGTACTTTTACTTTACGCTGCAAGCGTTACCAATTCACTATAGGGCCTTTTAGCTTACGTAGATGTCCTCCGTCTGAAAGGCCACATATATAAGTTAGAGAGGATTTCAGAAATTCCAAAAAAAACGATGTATTTATTCAACAAAAAGAAAGTAACAAAGTTACCTTTTCATTGAGATTCTCTTTTTTTCTTCTAAAGTACCTCAAGGAACAGTCTTGGACTTTGCCGGGGTGTTCTACCTCACTTGCTTGAAAGTTGCGTTTTCTAGTAATTCGAATTTCTGGTCTTCTAGGGCAAGCAAGTGAGAGTGAGTACTGGTGAGCAGATCAGATAAAGAAGAGAAGAGGAATCACTCAAAAAAGCGAGGGAAGCCTTGTTATATACAATTCTCTTCCTACTTATGTCAAAATTTTGCTTCCAGCAAAATGTTGTCATAAGTACGAACATAAATACAAATTTTCTAACTTTCATAGCACAATAGTTATAATTTGAGGGTGCGTAATTTATATTATATTATTTAATATATACTATATTATAATAGTATATATATATATTATATATATATATATTATAAGTATATATATCTATTATATTATATATATATATAATATTCATATATAATATATATAATATAATATATATATAACAGGGAATGGACAAAAATAATCTCTTAATGTATTCTTGCAGAAATCACATTATTCCTGCCGTAACAGCACTAACACCGACTTCCCTTGCAAATACAATCACACCCCATTAAGATGAAGAAAACTTTGCGCGTCGTAGCATCAATTTTCCCGTCTCGCGCATACATGGGCGATCCAGCCCAACCGGGAAACGACCAAATTATAAATGGAAAAATCAGCTTTAAAAGATTAGAATTGGTAAAGAAGATTAATTATATATATATATAATATAATATAATATATATAATATATATATATATATATATATATATTATATTATATTATATATATATATATTATTATAATATATTATATTATTATGATATAATTATTAATATATAGATATATACACTAGTATATATATATATTATACTTATATAATATATATATATATATATAGTATTATATACATATACTTTATATTAAGTATTATATATATATATGATACACTTATACTTCTATATATTAAGTATATAATTTAACGCCGAATTTGTTTACTTTAGAAATATCTGTAAGGGTTATTATAAGTTTTGTGTACATTATAGACAGAGTTACTGTCGTATATTAACAAACACTTACTATCATAACCTCAACGCAAAGAATCTGGCAACCGAGTTTGACATAAAAAAAATGGCACAGTGAATTAAATCTTATATTATCTTTGCCTATACCTTTTTAGGTATTTGGGAGAAACATAAAAAAAAAGCTATCGAAAAAAAAAAATTGATATTTCATCAGAATCCGCTAATCTCAACTATTACCATATATATAATTATATATATATATACTATATCTATATAATTCTAAAGGTATATATATTATATATATAGACTATATATATATATACGAGATCTTTAAATAGTAGCTTATAACTTTAAGTCTAAATATTAAATATAAATATATAATATTAATATTATATATATATATATATTATATTAGTATATAGTATAATAATTATATATACTATATATATATATATATATATATACATATATATAGATATATTTCATATATTATATATATAAATATTTATTATAAATTATATATATATAATATATAATAAAGAGTTATTAATATATATTATATAGTAATAAATCTATATATATATATAACAGTATATATTATATAACTATTATATAATATATATAGTATATATATATATATAATATATATATATATATATATATATATATATTATATAATAATATTATATAATAATATATGATTATACATATCATATATATATATACTTTCAATGAATTTAAGGGTTTGCAATGAATGAGTTTTTTTTTTTTTTCACTTTTTTATATCATAAATTTCTGTTATTATATGATACTACAATAAATTTGAGTGTTGATGAGCAGGCATTCGAAAATTTCTACAAAAAAAGTAATTATTTAATAAGTAGATGTACTCATTTACGGCATGTTCGCTTTTGGCATGCCGAGCGAGGACCAGGAGCGACGTCTCGAATATTTTCTGTGAGTGCACAAATTTACCGAAAACAAGGAGAAAAACTATTTACAGCAAAGTAGTCCATGAAAGTTAGGTCGAAATTTATTGCATCATCGATCCATATACTGTTAAACTTGAGTTGTTATTTGGAATCGTCGGAATCGTATATAAGCTTAGTTTACGCCCTCTAGTTCAGGGTATGATATGTTATTGTGCTAAAATGTATACCCAGAATCTCTATTGAAAAAAAAGCAAATTCGGCCCATTTTCTCTTCCCAGCAACCATTATTTTTTCACCCATTCCCAACCAACCTCCGGTTTGAAAACCCATGACATTCCGCTACTTTGAGCATCAAGCGCACAGCTGATGACCGATACGAAATACGGCTTACATGAAGTGTTTTGGATGAAACATAGCACCAAACGTAATCCAAAACAGTCAACAAGGATCTCGTCCCGCACCATGATATTCTAATGGTGGTGGAGAGAGAACGACACAACTTCAAGAGTGAAAGGTATGATAGCTTAAAGATATTTGTTATACCCATTAGTAGTATATCAACACGAACAATTATTCAGCAGAACTGGGATTAATTATATAAGAGAAAAGGGCATGAAATTAACAGGACAGAAAATGTTTGAAACAGTTATTCCCTTAAATCTAACTTTCCGCTTCTAAAATTCAATTACAAAAGAAACGAATAAACAAACATACAAATCAAATTCGTCGAGGTTTACTGTCCAGTTCCACAGGGCGGGGGATGGGGGAAATTGGAGGTGGGGCCCTGGCATTGTGCATGCGGTCCTCTTCCCGGCCACCAACCACCAGGGTGTAAACAGAGGGCAAATTGTACAATTAAACGATCAGAAATTTAGAAATTTTCCGTAGATACATAATAATAATCTAAATAATAATAATACTATAATAATACTATTAACTAATATATATAATAATATATTAATATAATATAATAATATACATATAATAATTAAATAATAATACTAATAATATAATAATTAATAATATAGTAAAATAATAATACTAATAATAAATAATAATATCAATAATGATAAATAATATATAATAATAATATCAATATAATAATATAAATAATAATAATAATAATAATAATAATAATCAATAATAATAAATAATAATAATAATACATAACTAATAATAATAATAATCAGTAATAATTAATAATATAATATAATAATAATTATAATAATAATAATAATAATAATAATATAATAATAATAATCATAATATAATAATAATAATAAATAATAATAATAATAATATAATAATATCAATAATAATAAATAATAATAATATAATAATAATAATAATAATAATAAATAATAATATAATATACTAATAAGAAATAATAATAATGTAATAATATAATTAATAATAATATAATATCAATAATAATATAATGCTTGTTGTTGGTGTTGTTGTTGTTTCATGTTGTTGTTTCTGTTGTTGTTGTTGTGATTGTGTGTTTGTGTGTTGTATATTGTTGTATTTTGTTGTTGTTGTGTGTTGTTGTTGTGTGTGTTGTTGTTGTGTTTTGTGTATTGTTGTTGTTGTTGTTGTGTTGCTTGTTGTTGTCGATTTCGCAACTGCATTGG
>JABUQX010132739.1:0-12500 GCA_015478945.1 Trachelipus rathkii | reverse complement strand
CACATGAGAAGGGGTAAATGAGATTTATTACTTTGTTCCCAATATCTTTTGACACATGAGAAGGGTAAATAGATTTATTACTTTGTTCCCAATATCTTTTGACACATGAGAAGGGTAACGAGATTTATTACTTTGTTCCCAATATCTTTTGACACATGAGAAGGGTAAATAGATTTATTACTTTGTTCCCATTTTGTCCTTACTTAACATATGTTTTTATCTTAAACAGTAGTTTTATTATTATTATTATTATTATTATTATTATTATTATTATTATTATTATTATTATTATTATTATTATTATTATTATTATTATTATTATTATTATTATTATTATTATTATTATTATTATTATTATTATTATTATATCAACTATATATGTATATGAACATAACAAATCTAACATACCATACACACACACACACACACACACACACACACACACACACACACACACACACACACACACAATAATTATAGACACTTTACTTAATACATTAGCCATAAATTGTTTTAAGAAAACAAAACAAAATAAATAAAAGTTTTTGAGATATGTTATACAAAATATGACTTGAATCAATAGATCAATAGATCAATAGATCAATAGATCAATAGATCAATAGATCATGGAAGGATAGGAGGGCTGTTTGATTAACTGATTTACTGATTTACTGCTTTACTGATTTACTGATTTACTGATTTACTGATTTACTGATTTACTGCTTTACTGATTTACTGATTTACTGATTTACTGCTTTAGGGTATGTAAAAATGCAAAAAAATTAAGTTATAAACATAAAAGAATAAATTTTTTAGTAAAAACAAAATGTTTAAAGAAAACAAAACAAAAATAAACAAAAGTTTTTGTGTTATGTTATACAAAATATGACATGAATCAATAGATCAATAGATCAATAGATCAATAGATCATGGAAAGGTAGGAGTGTGGCTGGATGGTAGTTTGATTAACTGATTTACTGATTTACTGCTTTAGAGTATGCAAAACATAACAATTTTAATAAAAATATGACTTGAATCAATAGTACAAAATATGACATGAATCAATAGATCAATAGATCATGGAAAGGTAGGAGTGTGGCTGGATGGTAGTTTGATTAACTGATTTACTGATTTACTGCTTTAGAGTATGCAAAACATAACAATTTTAATAAAAATATGACTTGAATCAATAGATCAATAGATCAATAGATCAATAGATCAATAGATCAGGCAGGAGGGCAGTTTGATTAACTGATTTACTGCTTTAGGGTATGTAAAACATAACAATTTTAATAAAAATATGACTTGAATCAATAGATCAATAGATCAATAGATCAATAGATCAATAGATCAATAGATCAATAGATCATGGGCAGTTTGATTTACTGATTTACTGATTTACTGCTTTAAGGTATGTAAAAATGCAAATTTTTACGTTATAAACATGAAAAGCATAAAATTTTAGTAAAAACAAAATATTTTAAGCAAAATTAAAAACATAAAGAATAAATGTAAAATGAAACTTATAAAATAAAAATAGCAAACAATATATTTTAGTTGATGAATATAAAAAGAAAACGAGATTTTGAAAATAGAAATGTCAGTCTGAGGCTAAACGAATGTTTACTAACTCAACACCGCACCGGCTCCAGCACCGGTGCCTGTACCAACTCTGTCTTCTTCTCTGTCTCCTTTCTCCATCCTTCCTCCTTCCTCCTTCTTCTCTTATGCACTCCGTGCATTTCTTCTTCTTCTTTTATTTCAGTTGGGGACCCTCCTCCGGGGGGTTCCAAACACCATTCTTCCTCCTTTCTCGTTCCTCCTTCTTCCTCCTTCCTCATTCGTCCATTCTTCCTTCTTCCTCCTTCCTCCTTCTTCCTCCTTCCTCATTCCTCCTTCTTCCTCCTTTCTCCATCTTCTCTTATGCACTCCGTGCATTTCTTCTTCTTCTTCTATACATTATGCAAATTTCATCCTTCTAAGATCCTTCTATCTGGAAGGAACCAGCACCCCTTCTCCGAAGGGGTGCACTCGTCCGGAACCTCGATTCCAGGCAGACGGAGTCTGCGGCGGCACAGCCAGGCAACCGGAAATAGAGATACCTTCGCGCAAACTAATTATTATTTATTTTTAATTTAATTTAATTTTTTTTTTTATTAAATTTTTTTTAATTTTTTTTTTTTTTTTTTTTAATTTTTTCCAGTTCCAGGAAGTCACTTTCCAGTTTCCAGGTTCCTGGAATCCTTCCAGGATTCCAGGATTTCCAGGATTCCAGTCCCATCCAATATGTAACTACAGCGATATATCGAATGAATGTTATTAATAATTTTCTTTCGATTATATTTTTCAGTCAACCAGAGCACGTAGAAAGATGATTTAAACATCGATATAGGGGTAAAAAACATCGATAAATCGATTGAAACCATCAAAAATGGTCTATCGATTATTTAAAACCTTCTAGGAATCAAAAAACCCCCTTTGGGGGGCTAAGCCCCCTTTTGGGGGTAAAACCCTTGAGTTCAGGCTCAAAACCTCTGAAGTCGGTCTTCCAGACCTTAAATTCGGTCTCACCGACCTTAAAAACCCTAACCTTGACACGTCAAGCTTGAAAAACCGGATGTTGCAAAATGTTGCTTGCAACATGTGCAACTTCCGGTTGTCAGTTTTCGTGTTTCCACCCCTGACTACTAGCTTCTTCTGAGAATATTCTCACCTAGATTGTGGTGGATGCAAAAAAATTTGGTGTCTACATATTGACCGATGAAACTAGCTGCGGATTTGTCAGGCAAAGAACAATATAGGATTAAGGTTTTCGATTTTGAAAAAAATGACTGTTCGAGAAGTATTTCTGGGATTTGAAGTTCTTAAAGGAACAGATGGTAAAACCATTGCCAAAACGATTGATTTATTTTTAGAAAAAGATTTGGATTCGATATATATATATATATATATATATATAAATAAATATATTTATTATATATATATATATATATATATATATATATATATATATATATATATATATATATATATATATATATATATATATATATATATATATATATATATATATATATATATATATATATATATATATATATATATATATATATATATATATATTAAGGGATGTGCCGAATATTCGGTAAGTATTCGGTATTCGGCCTATTCGGCCAAAATACCGAATATTCGGTATTCGGCTTTTTGCCGAACTATTCGGGCCGAATATTGAGCTTTATAAACAATAAATTACGTCAACATAAGGGAAAGTTATTTCAATTTAAAATTGAAATTTTAGAAACTTATTTTCCCAAAAAATAAAAATATAGCCAAATTTTGTAGCCAATATGGCGAAAATCTTTGTCATTTGTCATTTTTCAATATTCTAAAAAATAGAATTCATTTAGTGATACGGGATAATGGACCAAACATGGTAGCTGGTATAAGGGAGAGTGGCTTGCTATCAATTTCATGTTTTATTCACATGTTGCAACTATGCATTCACGATTCAATATTATGTCAGAAGTCTGTTAAAGATATTTTATTTACTTGCAGAAGCATATCCTCTCATTTTTACCATTCAGCAACGGCAGCTGCAAAGCTTAAAACTTTACAGATGCAGTTGAATGTCAAACAGCATAAATTAATTCAAGACGTTTCTACACGCTGGAACAGAACTTATGATATGCTTAAAAGATTGTTTGAACAAAAAGTTCCCCTATTCATATACGCTGCTGAATGCAATCAGAAAATGTTGACTGATTTTCAGTGGCAAAATTATTCCATTTACTTGAGCCATTTGACAACATCACTAAAACAAGCATTAAACGTGAAGTAACAGTCGCCCAAGTGATCCCTTCCATTTTAGCAATAAATCTATTTTTAAATAAGGTTTTTCAGTGGAATAATTACACTCGTTGAAGAGCTTAAGAAATCAGTAGAAAAAGACTTTCTAAGTTTCTATGTGATAAATCTTTGTGTGTAGCTACTTTCTTAGATCTGCGATTCAAGCTAATTTTCAACATGAATCAGATGAATCAGTAAAAATATGGTCGTTGAGGCATGCATGAAAATTTAGCTCCTGACTCTTCTGCTGACGATGATTCACGTAGTGGAGAAAGTGAAGCTGAAGGTTCCATTTTCACTTCTTTAATGGATTGTTTTAAAGAAATTGTGGCATCAAAATCGTCATACAGAAAAGAAAGTGAGAGTGAAAAAAGAAAGTCCCATTCTTCTGACGATGTAATTATTGTACATAAAAGTAAAAGGCTACATACGGAATTACATCAAGAAATAAACAAATATATAAGTTTGCCTACTTTGACCAGTGAAGACAATGATATTCCCTTCAATTGGTGGAAAAACACTGGAAATAGTTTAATGAATTTGAAAAAAAACTAGCAATAAAATACCTTTCAGCTCCACCGTCATCAGTCAAAAGTGAAAGAATATTTAGAACAGGAGGAAATATTTATGAAGCCACAAGAAATAGGTTATCCCCTGAAAATGGAGAACTGCTAATGTTCTGTCATTTTAACCTAAGAGCTTATTCAAATGAAGTTTAGTTTAATATCTTTAACTACAAAACTTTTCAATTTTCATTTAATTATTTTTAATATGTGAATGGTTTGCTATAGGTAAGAAATAGTTATTTACTTTTTGTTTTATTACTTTGTATATAACACTGGTAAACATGAAATTTCTTGGACGGGGTTTCACAATTGATTATTGATGTGCTGATTCCAAAAATGTAATCGGTTTTTGCATATCACATCGCATTTGTGAGATATTGTGTGTAACACAGATTTGTAAAATTTTATGATTTTTACCTTTTTCAAGAGGGTCTATCACAATTATTGGGATATATATATATATATATATATATATATATATATATATATATATATATATATATATATATATATATATATATATATATATATATATATATATATATATATATATATATATATATATATATATATATTGGATATATGAAGGGAGAGAAACAAATCGCAATGATATGATACATGTCTTTGATAGATATATGTTAAACATATAATACAACTATGAATAAAGAGTAATATGGGACAACAATGAATGTAATAAAAGGAATGGGTTTAGTTAATGTAAACATACCTACGATGGTAGTAACTTTCTCTTCGTAGACGATCTACTGTGCATAGCGTCTGGAATATCCCTCATCAAGCTCCAACAATAGTCGGCCATCATATTGATATCCCACTTGCCCTGGTAACGTCCTTCCATGAACTTTAGATCTTGATGGAAGCATTCACCCTGCTCATCACTAACATCGCCTAGGTTATCCGGAAATTTTCTTAGGTGAGAATGTAAGTAGTGCAACTTTATACTCATTCTATATCCATGAGAATGAAAACTGTCTAGCAGTTCCTGTACAATGTTAGTGGTTCTCGGCTTTCCTGTTTCCCAGAAAATTCTGTGCTACATCTGAAAAAACATTCCACGCTCTTGCCTCTAACACAGTCATTGTTGTAGCAAAGGCAGCATCACGGAGGAGTGTCCGTATTATATCCCAGCTTTTTTCTTCTCGTCACTCAGACCAGGAAACGTTGAGCATATATAGCGGAAGCATTCACCATCATGGTCCAGGGCCTTCACAAATTGTTTCATCAAACCAAGTTTTATGTGTAGTGGAGGTAAGATGATGTTTTCTCTCTGTACAAGTGGTTCACGTACGATGTTCCTGTCACCTGGCGTCAAGGTTTCCCTCGGTGGTCATTCTCTTTTGGTCCAGTGATCCTTTGCCGCCCGGCTGTCCCAATAGCACAGGAAGCAGGGATATTTGGTGAAACCTGCTTGCTGATCGAGCAAAATGTTTACCATTTTGAGGTCGACGCATATTTACCATCCATGTACCTGATATTGTAGCCTCTCTAAACTGTCTTGATTTTTGCATACTCCTCTCTCATCCGTACCGAGTACCCTACTGGAACCGAAGCATACCTGTTGCCGTTGTGTAACAACACACACTTTAAACTGCTCTTGGAAGTGTCAATAAACAGTCGCCACTCACCTGCATCGTATGCTGGGAGTCCCATAGCGAGTAGTAGGCCTGCAACTTCACTGCAATACACAAGGTTACCATCTGACTGGAAGAGCCTCCGCAGCTCTGCTTCTCTGTTACGATAAAATGTTACTCTTGTGCCATGGTCCAGTAGTCATTTTCATGCAACCTCGAAGCCAACAGCTCAGGACAACTTCGACAAATACAACTCTCATACAAGATCGTTCAGTTCACCCTGGGTGAACAATGACGGACCATCTGACTGTATTTCAGATGGATGATAGACATCATCCAGGTCATTGGCATCCATACATGTAGACGTACTAAAGTTACCACATGCTTCCCGAATATCAACCGCAGTAAACTTGCTGCTACTGTAGATATATGCGGAAGGTAACGTCTATACAGCCTACGTAGTGCGCACATGAATTTTGTTATTCCTAGGGAATATGCAAAAATAGGGATCCATGATTGCACGAAAACGGGATGTGATACAGAAAATCCGAGAATATATATGGAATCAGCACCTCCGAATTACTATATATCTGCTACAAAAGTCCATCCAAGAAAAATTTCACCTTTTTTGTTGACCAGTGTAAGTTTTCTTTATTTTTCCCTAAATGGATGACCGAACTTTGAAATAACTATTCGGCCGAATAGCGAAGTGATTATTCGGCCGAATATTCGGTATTCGGCCGAATACTTTTAGCCGAATATTCGGTATTCGGTATTCGGCTTTTTCACTATTCGGCACATCCCTAATATATATATATATATATATATATATATATATATATATATATATATATATATATATATATATATATATATATATTCTTCTTTATTTTTATTTTTCCTCTCCTGTCAGCCGCGAAGCATCTTTCTCCAGACATCCCTCTCCTGCACTATTCCTCTTCTCTTTAGCACTCTCATTTTTGGTAGCTGACATCTTTCCAGAGAGTCCTCCACCGATTCCGCCCATCTCTTCTTCGGTCTTCCCCTTGGTCTTCTGCCCTCTGGTGTCCATTTCCATCTTCTTTTCGGCATTCTCTCCTGCTCCATCCTCTCCAGATGTCCCCACCATCTCAATCTTCCCACATCCATCTTCAGTATCATCTTCTTCACCCCTATATCTTCTCTAATTACTTCATTCCTTATTCTGTCTCTCCTACTCTTTCCAATCATAGTTCTTAATACCCTTATCTCCGCCGCTTGTATTCTACTCTCCTCTCTTCTCGTTGTTGTCCATGTTTCCGCTCCGTACAGCAGTGTCGGAGTCAGTATGCTGTTAAAAATCACTTTTTTTAACCTCTATTCCGATGTTTCTATCTTTCATCATGGGGTATACCGCTTTCATAACTAATCCATACTTTTCCATTCTTCGCGTAATCTCTTCTCCACTTCCTCCCCTTCTGTTAAAACACCCTCCGAGATAATTGCAGGTATTTACCACCTTCACCTCCTCCTCATTTCCTCCGGTTACTGTTAATATCTGTCTTCTGTATGTTCATCTTCATCCCTGCTTCCTCCAACTCCTCCGCAAACAACTCCACCACCTCTCGAATCGCCTCCTCTCTCTCGCTCCAACATGCCAGATCGTCCACATATGCCATTATGTCCCCTTCAAATTCTCCCAGTCTCTCCCTCACTTTCCTTATCACCACGTCTAAATATAATATAAACAGCAGTGGCGATAAAACACTCCCCTGCTTCACTCCTGTTTTCACCTCAAACCATCTATCGTTCTCACACTCAGTTCTAACATTACAACTGCATTTCTCATACATACTTTCTATTGCCTTCTTTAATCTACCCCTCACTCCATAATTCCTCTCCATAGCTCTCCAGAGCTTTTTCCTTGGCACCGAATCAAATGCCTTTTGCAGGTCAATGAACGCTACAAAGAATCTCTTGCCATATTCCAGCATCTTCTCCGAGACCATTCTTAGTGTGAATAAGAGGTCCGTCGTTCCTCTTCCTCTTCTATACCCGTACTAATTCTCAATTCTCATATCTCCTTCTCTCAAATATATATATATATATATATATATATATATATATATATATATATATATATATATATATATATATATATATATATATATATATATATATATATATATATATATATATATATATATAAATAATATAATATATATATATATATATATATATATATATATATATCACACAACCTTTGCCCCCCTAAATGAAATCCTGCCTACTCATATATATATATATATATATATATATATATATATATGTATATAATATATATATATGTATATATATATATATATATATATATATATATATATATATATATATAATATATAATATATATATATATATATATATATATATATATATATATATATATATATATATATATATATATAGATGTTAAATACTGCCTTTTCTTCGGGGGTTTATTTAATCTATATATATATATATATATATATATATATATATATATATATATATTTATATATATATATATATATATATATATATATATATATATATATATATATATATATATATATATATATATATATATATATATATATAATATATAATAATATTTTTTCAATTTATATATCTATTTATATATATATATATATATATATAAATATATAATTTTTTGACAATATGTAAGTATGGGGAAAAAATGTTAGGATTGTCAGCGACAAAAGTGGCTAGTGGTTGGTAAGGCTTTCTTAGAGTGGGAGTGTGAAATGACCAAGTATGAAATGATGGAAAGAACGTTCCTGTGTGAAAGTTTAAAAAATCGTGAACTGACATCAGATCAGTGGCGTAAATAACGCCCCCGCAAGCCCCGCGGTGCGGGGGGGCGCAGGAGCCGAGAGGGCGCACGGCAGTAGTAGGAATCACAAATCCCAATTAATGGGGGGGCGCGGCGCCCCCTTGTACTCAGGAAAGACGATGAGCGTTTTTTCGGGTTCCCCCAAGGGTGGGCTATCTTTTGGTGTACATTTCATGTACGCCGTTTTACCCTGTGGGGTCGCTCCCCCCTGGAAGCTATATTTCCATGTAGGTGCGTGAGCACATATACACATGTATGTTTGTTTCTTACTTACACGAGCTACTAACCCATGTGCGCGGCGTAGCCGCGCACATGGCCGTGCACACGAGCTACTTACTTACATGAGCTACTTACTTTCATGAGCTACTTACTTTCACGGTGACGTCATCGCTGTTAAGTACACTTGGAAGTGGATTAAGTACACTTGGAAGTGGATTAAGTACCCGTACTTAATGTTTCCGGGGTTCCCGCGCATTCCCGGTGTCCCCTTGCGGGGGACCGCGCCCGTTGGCTCACAGGTTGAACCGTCCGCGTCGAGCGCCCGCGTGCCTAGCTCTCTCGCTCGAATACTCTGTGACGTGTGAGGGCTCGCTCGCTCGCGCGCCGTCATACAAAAATTATCATATCTCGAACACGAAACGGTGCCTCTCGCCACCGAGATACGATCCCTCGATCGCTGAGTTAAGACTTCACGTCGTACTCCACTGTGCTAACGGCTCAGTGAAATGATATGAACTTTATGTTGGGCAGTTGTTTCATTGATGGAAATTTCGTCTAATAATAGCGTGATAATAATAATAATAATGTTGAAGATATATGAGAGGGCCTCGCGTAATAATAATAATAATAATAATAATAATAATAATAATAATAATAATAATAATAATAATAATAATAATAATAATAATAATAATAATAATATATATATATATATATATATATATATATATATATATATATATATATATATATATATATATATATATAGCCGTTATAATATCAAACTTATCAGTAATCTCTGGCGCTATGCGTACGTCTGAATAAGCCCGACCCAAACTAAAAGTCATCTTGTTTTCTTCTTTTTCATCTTTGTTCTTCTTTTCATCTTTTCCTACTTCCCAATGATTCATCTTTACTTGTATCTTCTTTAGCGCTTCCATAGATTGGTAGAAATATATATATATATATATATATATATATATATATATATATATATATATATATATATATATATATATATATATATATATATATATATATATATATATATATATATATATATATATATATATATATATATATGTTGATGCAGTGCAGTATGAGCACGGAAAAACCTCACGGAGGAGCTACATTACTCAGTCGTTCTTGGGATATTCAGTAAACTTACTTTTGGGACAGAGGAGTATATATATATATATACATATATATATATATATATATATATATATATATATATATATATATATATATATATATATATATATATATATATATATATATATATATATATATATTTAACATTTGAATTACTATATACTTCTGGAAAGTAGGAGCTGTATATAATTCAGGTTATATATATATATATATATATATATATATATATTTAACATTGAATTGCTAGTACCTCTCGTGCGTAGGAGCGGAAATATAATTCAGGTTTAGACCATAAATTGTGCTCGGATTGGTAATCATTTGATGTTAAAAGAATTAAACAGAACCTAATAAACTGTAACCACCCTTTAAATTTAATAGAAAAAATAATAAACAAACTCTATAGAAAATAAAAACGGGAGAATACGAACAATATCTCTGAAAGCATTAACTATAATTTTAAAATTTCAAACGCAAAAGACTTCGATAGAGGAAAAATTCCTATGCGTTAAAAATTATCATATCGGGGATACGATTGAGTGTCTGTCGGGGACTGAGATACAAGCCAGCGTCCATTGTGCTAACGAACCATTACATGAGATTGGATTTGATTTTGAAGTATTTTTTTAAGATAATAATAATAATAATAATAATAATAATAATAATAATAATAATAATAATAATAATAATAATAATAATAATAATAATATATATATATATATATATAGATAATAACAGTATATATATAATTTTTTATAAAGACAGAGAAATGCTATATATATATATATATATATATATATATATATATATATATATATATATATATGGGGGAAAAAAGGAGATAGTCGAAAAGGAGAAAAAGAATAAGTGAAAATGGTAAAATTGGATAAAGTGAAAAGCTCTTGTGCATGATACGAGTAGAAGATACAGATACATATACAGATGAAGCCTTAATTATATGAAATATGTCATCAATACGTTTGAGGGGACACCGGGAATGCGCGGGAACCCCGGAAACATTAAGTACGGGTACTTAATCCACTTCCAAGTGTACTTAATCCACTTCCAAGTGTACTTAACAGCGATGACGTCACCGTGAAAGTAAGTAGCTCATGAAAGTAAGTAGCTCATGAAAGTAAGTAGCTCATGTAAGTAAGTAAGCAATGTGCGCGGCTACGCCGCGCACATGGGTTAGTAGCTCATACACGTTCATGGAAATATAGCTTCCAGGGGGGAGCGACCCCACAGGGTAAAACGGCGTACATGAAATGTACACCAAAAGATAGCCCACCCTTGGGGGAACCCGAAAAAACGCTCATCGTCTTTCCTGAGTACAGGGGGCGCCGCCCCCATTAGTGGGATTTGTGATTCCTACTACTCACGGCGGGCAAGAGATGGGGTTTCGATGTAAACTCCATCAATAGAAAACCTCTCTCTCTCTCTCTCTCTCTCTCTCTCTCTCTCTCTCTCTCTCTCTCTCTCTCTCTCTCTCTCTCTCTCTCTCTCTCTCTCTCTCTCTCTCTCTCTCTCTCTGTATATATATATATATATATATATATATATATATATATATATATATATATATATATAGACATATAACTAACTAACAGACATATAAATATATATATATATATATATAAACTATATCTACGTCTATATATATATATATATATATATATATATATATATATATAGGCTATTTATAAGCTGTTGACTCCAGGAGCGAAAATCAATAATTAATGTATCGTTATTTTAATAATTTTAGGGTAAATACATTAAATTTTGGGGTAACCTAACCTAAACTAACCTAACCTAACTTAACCTAACCTAACCTAACATAACCTAACCAAACCAGAGCTTAACCTAAATTAGAGTTTACTATCCGACACGGGTGAACTAATTTTAAATGTCCATATATATATATATTTATATATATATATATATATATATATATATATATATATATATATATATATATATATATATATATAACTATATATATATATATAAATATATATATATATATATATATATATATACACGATATTTTTTACCCGCTATATTGATATTTTTTAAAATATCCATATATATATAAAATAATATATATATATATATATATATATATATATATATATATATATATATATATATATATATATATATATATATATATATATATATATATATATATATATATATATATATATATATATATATATATATATATACTGTATATATATATATATATATATATAT
>JABUQX010132738.1:17500-39817 GCA_015478945.1 Trachelipus rathkii | reverse complement strand
CTGTTATTTACTTTATGTCTCATTTGTTTAATTGTTATAATTGCTCATTCATGGTGACGAAGCTTGTGGTTAAATCTTATATGTAAAAGTCCTTAAAAAAAACGTTTTTAAATAAAGTTGATGCTTAAACATCATGCCAGCGTATCCCAGCATTGCTCCTACACGGTCCCTACAAACTTCATAGACCTTAGGTTACCTATAATCTGCTTCAATTCTTCTACACACCCTGAGGGTGCTTCGCAAAATTCATGCGATTCGTTCGAACCAGCAAAACCCCGAAACACTCAGGTGCCCCCACGCCAACGGCAATCCCGCAAAGGTGCCCCCCTTAATAGTCGTTAACTCATTCTTTAACTCATACGCTGCACCCCTCCAGGATAGTGTACAGTCAGACAATCATCATTCCCGATGTATACATATTGCGATCCACTACCTCCAAAAACTCTTACTGAGCACAAAACCATTCCTCTCAGTAGGCACTGAGAAAAGCCCCTATTTAGAATAGAGACCCTCCAGTCACATTATGAGAAATGGTCACATTCTCAGTAAAACTGCTAACCGAAAATCGAAAGTTCCATTTCTGGTATCCTAACGTCTCTTGATGATGTTCCTATTGATTCATCTCCTGCATACATAAGAACACATCTAAAGGCACTATTTATTTTATAAACAGAAAGACGAAGACACAGCTTTCATTTTGGAAGAACTCCAACAGAGAAAAATTTTCCGTTACAAACATTTATAGATTTCCCCCTCGCCCGGGAAAACTCCCTGAAAACCAAAAATCCCCAGTTTACTGTCTGACCTTTTAAATAAACCCCTATCACACCTACAAAGGTCAAAATCAAGGATTGAAGTAATCAGATGTTCGCACGTGAATCCCTCGACCCAGACCGTTGCATTCAAAAGTCAACGGTTGGTCATCCCCGTAAAATACTGTAGGACACGGAAGACGCTATAGCCAATCTGCACGGAAAGAATTATTCACACTCCATGTGAAATATACCCCAAACGCAGAAACTGTAAAGACCCACAGTCTGCATTCTTCTTCAAAATTTGCCGTCTTACCTGTTTGAAACATGAGTTTTTAGAGCTATGACTATATACAATTAATGAGCAGGAGAGATGCTATACGCCAGCTCAATGAAAAATATCAGACAAATCAAAATCAAACTACGCCACAATTACTACAGCTACCCCCACGCCTTCTCGTGTTAATCCCCAACACAACCCCATCCTAATAGAACTCCCCTCTTAAATTCCGTTGAAACTCAGCAAGTACTGCAACCGTCTACTGTACTGCCCACACAGAAACCCACTTCTCAAGAGCACAAAAGCAGCCTTGATTCATCTCCCGTCCAAGAGCCATCAACAAGCCTACCCTGAGCATTAACTCTCAACAAGCTAAAAATGAAACTAAGCCAGCTCATCCAATACAAAATTGGAAAAACTTTTCCTGCCAAGACACACTGTCCATACTCACCAAATTGCGTCACCAAAACTTAGCAAGAGGACAGCTCTGTCCCATTAATTCGCCTTCCCACTATTACTAAAACCCTGGTAAAGATGTTTTAAAACACACAGAAAAGGATAGTCGCCAAATTAAAGATTATTCTTAAAGATAGAGCAACGAATCTTAAACAAAAAAACACAGTAACACCAGACGAAAAAAATGAACTCAGAAGAGACCTCGCCATAAATCGTACTTCTGAGACAATGCAGAACAAGCTTTAATAGACGTACTCAACAATCCCAACTAATGAACCAACTCACCAACCAATCATCTAATAGGCGTACAAGACATCTTTAGTTCTCTGACTCCTATAATTCTTTCTCCCGAATTTCCTTCTATCACCCTCTCTAAGGATCTATACCCTAGAAGATGAATTGGATAACAGCGTCCCCAAAGGACGCTTGCATGCAATGACCCATTCTTTTCTAAGCTTCCTGACACTCCGAAGAAAGGTGAATGAGAAAACTGTTCAACGTAAACGTGCGCCAAGACTCTCAAACGTTTCTGGTTGCATGGAGGCATGAAATGGACCCAGAGCCCCATTCTCAATCAAACGACCCCATTTTCCCAGAAATTTCACCCCATGATGAAGTACTGAAAATTCTCCAGAATCAGACCTTACCAATTTCATCGAAACCCATATTGGAAATCGATGTCGTAACCCCATACATTCTCAAAAAGACAATACCTTTCCGGACACACCTTTTCCCCATTTCCATGGAAAACCACTCTATGCCCCTCCCCACATTTCTGAATCCTGCTTGCCAAGCGGGTTCTGATACTGCTCTCACTATTAAATATGAGCATTACGAATGCTCTTCTATAAGCCAACCAAACCCAACATAAAAAGTTGATCTTGAACTCAACTAATCTCGCATTCATGGTGAAGTTCCTTCACCAAATACATCTAAAACTCCTCCTAAAAATGTTCATACACACTAACAAATCTCTGGTGTTATGAACTACCCTGCCCCCCAGTTTTGTTCCCCCTCCTCGCCCAGACCCACGTCTCACCCTTCCCTCTCAATCTGAACCCACCTCTAACATTCCCCCCAGTCACAAATAGAGACAATTGTCTCTAATAGACCCCATCAAATATTCATAACTAACCAATGACTACTTTCCATTCAAATGGAATTGTATTCGGTGGCTTATACTCTAATTCGAAGAACTGTTCAACTAATAAACATTGTACATCAAGTGCATATGTTTACAGAACTTCGACTATGTCATCAGGACCTCTTTCAATCGTCGGGAATAAAATGCCTTAACTTCATATAGAAAGAGTGACAATGATAGGGGAGGCAGGGAATACTCATGCACAAATCTATCCCCTATTCCCCAGTCCCTCTCCAAACCCAAACTGTCAGAACCAGTAGCGGCAAGAAATTCACTTATGTCCACGACATATACTATATTGCTTCAATTCTACCTCTTAGCTCCGAGTATGAATTTACTAAGGTCGAGCTTAGCAGATCTTTCAAACAGACTCCCGCTCCGTGTGGCGTATACTAGTGACTTTCAACCCCGCCACCCCTTATGGGTGACTCTGTCACTTCATCAAAGTCCAAGATCTTTATTGATCTCCTAACACCCTTTCCCTGGATGCCTTAACACAGGACTCTCAACCTATGAACGTTTAGATACACACACTTCTCTATGTATTGATATTCCTTTTGCTCCAATTCCCTTATGGATCGTTTACCTGGTCCCGCTTTGAATTATTTATTCGGAAGTGATCATTACCCAATAGCAGTTAAAATGAGCTTGTTCCAAGCCCCATGCAAAACCCAACTCCCAGCTGCGCGTTATGACAGCGGAGTGGTCCCTTTATCAGCCACAGCATCCCCTCTTCTCCTTTTAATAAGCCGATTTCCGATTTTGATGAAGCCTTTTGTTTCTTCCAGAAGTCGTCATCTCGGCAGCGAAGCTTGCATTCCACAATTTCCTCAAGCAGGAGGTCGGCAACCCCTTTGGTCCCAAAGTGCGCACAAAGAGAGAGAGAGAAAAGAAAACTCTACAAGCAATACCAAAAAGACCCGCACCAGCCCAAACCATGATTATTTTAAAGCGAGCCGCAGCGAGATCTCGGTCGAATTAATCGATCAAACGCGTAAACAATATTTTCGAAACTACAATCGGCTGTTAACTCCACAACTCCCCTTCTTTAGTGGGAAAGTACACAAAAAATATATCGTCGATCTTAAAACTCCTCACCCACAGTCTCCGTATGGACTCATATAACGATACGATCTCGCTCCTCGGTGAGCCTGAGTATTATACCGCTACCATTCCGAGTTCATCCGCTACACTGAAACCTTTCAAAAACTGAAACTTACACAGCACTGCCAGACTTTTCAACAGGCGAAAGGGGGAAGATCATACCTACAACCGTCTTTTTACACTGCAGAGTATCAAACGCCACTCGAGTAGCAAAGACCGCGTCTCTTGTCCAGACATGATTCATAATATCATGCTCCAGCTCAAACATACAATCCTTCGGCATCAGCATTTTTGCTGATGGATTTAGATAACAGAATCTGGATCGAATCCATCTGCCCATTTCTATTTGGAGTACGAGCTTTGTATTATCCGATATCACCCGAATCCTCCGGAAGATCCGAAGCTTCGGAATATACCAAGAGAAGCCAAGTTTCACTTGACCTGCTCATAACCTGTAATATTAATGAAAAAGGGTATTCAGGGCGCTTCCTCCGTTCTGGAGAGTCGCCCAAGCTTTTTCAAAACTTCCAGTATTGGCTGTCTTCAAAAAATCGTTCGACATCGCAGGAACCCCGTTAAAAACTCAGTACCATGACATCGGAAGCCTTCTCAACTGGTGGATGGTTCTTTGCGTCTTCTTTGACCTTGAAAAAGCTTACACAACGTGGAGCTGGCATCCTCCTTAAAAACTCCATTCGCTCGTTCGGGACAAACTCCCTCTTTTCAATAAAATGTCTTTGTCAAAACAGAAATCCAGTGCAATCGCTCTTCGTATTCTGTCACTCCACTTTTACTCTGGATGAAAGCGTTCCGCGAGGTAGGTTTAAGTGGACTACTTAGGTGTTGCTCCGCGATTTAATGATATTGAGTTACCTCTTTAAACAGGCGTCTCGTCACATTTTTCATTCTAGTATGCGAAGACGCATGACTGAGCTGTGAGATGGAGTACAGAGCCGAGGGCCAGGCTGCTCGCTTCGGTCCGAACTAGGCAACTGGTCAACTAGCTATGAATATTTCACAGGGCTGAGCTCCATGTTCCAACTTTGTTCTCCCACCAAAAACCTCTAGCAGTCGCAGGTTTAAGAAAATAAGAGGAATCGAGACACTTGCCACCTTCTTCGCAGCGAACGCTAACAGTTAAATAGTGCCATCCTATTCCTGGTAACTCACAGTCAAATTCTAGTTGTCTCAATCCCTAGAGAGAGCACTAACTTATGACTACCAGATAATTAAAACACACTAAAACAAACTCTTCGTCAGTCGCACCCCTACGCTTCTGCTGTTACTCATCTCGCAGCTCAAAAGTCTTAGGTTCGAAGGTGCTGAGTCTGCCAAATCCCTTTACGTACATGTTAGTCCGTCAGACCCTAATCGTACGAAGACTGGATATCGGCTGTGCAATATATGCTCGAGGCGCTCCAGCAAGCAGCTACGTACATATCCGTATGATTCCCTATTCCATAAACGAAGCGATTCCTGTATCCTCCGACTGGGGCTTCGATCGTTATCCGCGCCCATGTACGCACTATGAAGGTGAATCCAATGAATCCACTCTCTCTACGAAGAGAGTACATCATGTTTACATAGTTATCTCGTTTTCAACACCCATAACGTCTGCTCGACATCCGTATCCGCAAGGATGTAACCTCAGAATCCTAATTACTGCCATTTCAAAGACGGTATCATACATCATGAATTCGAGCTTCAACACCGCATTACAAGAAGTGTAGCCTTTCTCTTGACGAAAGGGAGGTACCCACAACCTTGGGCTTATCTTCCTCTAGGCTACATTGCTTGCTTGACATTCTCTACTCCAAATCTACTCCTGACGCCCTGTTAAAGCATCATTCTGTACTCACCTGCGCAGTCACGATGATTACTCCAATGTTAACTGACGGCTCTAAAAATAGGACGTGTGGGCGCTTCTGCTGTCTTCCCTTAGCCGCAACCTCTCCCATACCCGTCCCCCCTAGTATGCGTTACAAGATATTTCTGGTACAGCAGAATTGAATCTGCTATATATGATTGGCCCTTTCTCGAATCAATAATCCGAAGCCAAGAGTCAGCTCGATTATGTCGTTTATTCAGATTCGCTTAGCACGCTGACAAGCGCTTTAATACACCCCTATCTAAAACTACGAATTGGATATCAGCTTGACAACAATTTCTCGACTTCCCCACCCCGTAAGAACAACAATAGACTTATGTTGACATCGACCTAGCTCATGTAGGTAACTGGCAATGAAATTCCGACAGAGAGCCAAATATGTCCCGCTCCTCACTTCTCGGAGTGTTCAGTATCCTCCCGAGTCATTCGAACAAGGCCGAGCCTCTGGCGCCCAATCAACTGGATTACTACCTCTCATCGACGGGGATTTCACGATACTGATGAGCAAGAGGTGTGGACGGAGTGATCGTTGAGATACGGCGGGGAAGAAACTCAAAACAATAAAGCCGAAAATCGGTGAGGGTCTCCTCCCACAGACGAAAAAGCTTACGCTAGGTGATACTTGCACACCTCCGTATTGCCCACACTAATATCACTCACAGTCATTATATGTCACGAGACCCTCCTCCCATTGCAAATTTTATCGTCGCCACAACCGCCAATCGTAATCATCATATCTTGATCGATTGTTATACCATCTGGAACCGCTATTCGCGTCTTTATTTCCCTACTTTACAGGTCCATACAAGCCTCCATAAAATATTATCCCATATACTATCTGAATATTCTCACTTTAGCCATAATTACATTCTTGTATCTTCAAGAAGAATATTCTATACAATATAACATTTTCCAGCAATTAAGACTATTAACAATGCCAGGGATAAAATTATTTAGTTTATTTATTGACGACTGAATATTTATTCACCAATCCAAAATCTTTCTGTTGACATTTTGAAAGCATAATAGACAGGCCCCCATGGTGCTGATTTTTCAGCCCAGTGTGAGCGCTTCTATGTGACGTGGTGTGTCCTGTACACTAACTCAAAAAAAAAAAAATATTAATATTAAGTATATGGATTTTATATAATAGAAAAATATATATATAATATGTATTTATATATAAAATATATATATATATATATATATATATATATATATATATATATATATTATATATTAAAGTTATTAGTACCAAATGAGTAAATTTCTAAAAAAAAATGGAAAGAATTATAATAAGTATTACTAAAATCACTACTACTAAAGTGTGGTAAAATTTAATCGCCGACATGAGATGTGCAGCAAAGTCGAGATAATATCTTCAAGTTCATTTGAATATTTCAATGTTGGATTATGGGAGGAGGGGAAAATCCAGAATCTCGGGTTTTTCTCTAACAAGTATTTGTCTCAATGACGCTTGAAAAAGTTGTAATGTTGAAGAGCTTCTTTCTATTGAGCAGTAGACATGGCGTAATAGATTGCCAGTTATTTGCAACACATTAAATATTGGAAATGAGACTGCGAACAAGAAAACTAAGTGTCCCGTCTCTTGCTGTTTTGACCCGGTGCTGTATCCCATTTCAACTCCTGAAACCTCATTCTGCTTTACTAAACTTCAATTCTCTCTGAGATACTTCCTGTGAAATTTACAGCAAATATTCTTGCTTCACCATGGTAACATACAACTGGCTTCGGGATGACATAATGCGAAGAAAGATATATGATTCTTTATGATTAAAAACTTCTCTCATAAATGGCTATCATTAAACATCCAAAAAATCCTGATATAAAAAAGGAGTCGATAGTAATCTGGTGGGTGGAGAGAAGAATGTTGGATATACTTGCCATTCAGCTTTCATGGCTTTCAATTCAGGCTGAATTAAAGGATTTACGAGATGTCTTCCTGACGGCGAACGACATTATATAAAAATTAATTTAACGCTCTGCCACTTTATATATTAAACCAGCATTATGAATGGCTTAAAATTTTTTTAGGCTAATAAATTTCGGAGGGCCATTTGGCCCCCTGCCCCCCCCCTAAATACGCCACTGTAATATATATTACTATATATATATATAAATAAATAATAGTATATATATAATATATATAGATATATATATATAGTAATATATAATAATATATATAAAAGATATATATAACAATATATATATAGATATATATATATAAATATATATATATAATATAATTATAATGTGATAAGTATATATATATAGTATTATATGTAATATATAATATAATAATTATTATAATTATATATAATAAATATATAGTATAAATATATTTTAAATAAGTAATGGTTCGTACTCAAAAAGTTCTACATTATCACTATAAAGAGAACTAGTCTTAGACTTAAGGAATAATAAAATTTTTGATGTAATTTTATTGACCCTTTATGGTGTTTGAAAGGTTCATTAATACATTGATAAAGTCAAGTACTTCGTGTTATGGTGGTTATACGTTGTATTGTTATATATATATATATATATATAAATATATAGTATAATATATTATATAAAATTAATATAATAATATTATTTATAATATATTAATATATTATATTATATATATATGTAAGATGATTATAGTATTTATTTTTATTGATTATAAGATATATATATATATTATATATTATATAATATATATAATATAATTATATTAATATATATTAATAATATAATAATATTTTAAATTATAAGGATAATTATATTTGTATAATTATAAATTTATATTAGTATATTTATACATATATATTATATTATTTATTTAATATTATAATTATCTAGTAATAATTTATGAATATTATATACACTAATGTTTTGATTAGACGTAGAATAGTAATATATAATATTCATTATTAGTATTATATTTTTTTTAGATATAGGGAAGGTTTATGTATCTGATGGTGATATAACATTGTTTTATAATTTTATATATATATATATATAATATATAATATTAGTATTATTATATTAGTATTATTATATATTATTTTATAAGTATTGTTGTGATTATTGATAATATTATACTTAACTGTGTGGGTGCAGGATAGATGTTGATCATATTTCTTTTTCCAAGTCATTGTGAGCCGGTTGAGCTATTAAAGATCTTCCATTAATGTAATATTATTTGTGGAAATAATGTAGGACACCCCCGAGCAGCTGTCGTAGGTGATGGACTGCCGCCCCCTGCGGTGTACCATTTCAACCCGTGAATGGTTTGAAAAGAATATAATAAAGAGATATTAGTGCCTAGAGAAGCATCAATAAGCCTATATAAAAAAAATTAAAATAAAGAAACCGGAAAATAAATTACATTTAAGTACGCTCTAGTATTACTGGAGAACTTATAAATGTTCTTCAGGAAACCATTTTTTCAAACATTTTCCATTATTTCTTTCATTACGAATCATTGATTAAACAGTTTCAGAATAAGTTAATAGATAAGAATCTCGTGAAAATTCAGCGTAAATTATGATCCGGCAAGAAATCGGCATTAAATCGGCCGAATAATCGATCGGAGAATGTTTGAAGAGCGATTGATTTACGGTCCCGCCAGAACAAAGTTTTATAGAAATGGACCTATTATCTCTATATTTAAGCAATTTTTAAAAGCGATGTTCAAATGACTATTCTTTTCACGATTCTCCGTCAGTTTGATTTTTTTTTTTAGTTTTTTGATATATTGCTAGAGGGTAGTATGACTACTAAAGGCAATGATTTTCGAAAGGAAATTTTAAGGAAATTTACGAAATATCTAATAATTTTTTAAAAATCAACATATATGTGTAAATTATTTATGCAAATATGAAATATCTCGAAAGGTACGACAGCTTATGAGAGAAAAGCCTGAATAACATGTCTAATGACCGATTAGTCCAACACGCAAATGTAAAAAGAAAATTAATAGGATATAGTTTATGATATACGGGGCGCCAGCAGACGGTGGGCAGGAGGGAGAGTTGAACATTCTATCAGTACCCGTAGGGAGCGGGAGAAACCCCAAGAACCACCCAAAATACCAAAAGCGGGGTACGGAACCCTTCGCGGAGGGGGAAAATGTCCGACCGCTGTCGAGTTTCCCCGAAGCCTAAGACCCGGACTCCTGCATCTTGCGATTTACCCGTGGGATTCCTTTAGGGAAAAACAACCCTAAAGAAGAAAAAATAAAAAAAAGAATATTACTAAGAAAATGCTTATTTTAAAAATATTGAAAATGATTTGTAACTTCTGAGCTGCGTTTAGCCACATAATTCATTTTAGCATCAGTAAACTACTGCAGTATGCTTTAAAAAACAAAAAATTAAAAAGAACGAAATCAAACTAATACTGCAGACTGGATACGTGATTAAAGACTGAAAATTACCAGTAGATTTTGTATATTTGTAGAATCATGTTCTTACGCAACTGATAGAATGAATTTGATAGGATTTAGGTTATACTATACAATTATATTGTAAAAAAAAAACAAAGAGATAAAAAATTTCAAAAACTGACGAGCCTATAAAACAGATAATAGGTCGGTGTAGCTATGATATAGAGACCGTGTATATATATATATATATTATATATAATACATAATATATATATATATATAATATTATATATATATATAGTATAATGATATTATATAAGTAGATTGTAAGTATTTTACCTCTCGAACTTCAAAGTATATATAGATAGATATATATATATACTGGCTCATTTTTTAAAAATCTTACGTTTTGGCAATGTATAAAATTTAGGTAAATTTTACATAACTTAGTTAAAGTTTTAAATGCTTAATGGTAAAAAAATATACTACTAATATTAGTAAGTTCAATTAATGAATGTTGAAGTTTGGGTCCTTATATTTATTAAACACAATTCGTAGATAATATATATATAGTATATATTTATTATATATATATATGTAATATATAGAATATTAATATATTAATAATAATAATAGTATATATAATATGGTATATAGTAATGGTATATCTATAGGTAATAGTATAAGGATAAAGATATCTATATTAGAATTAGTACGTACTAGTTATATATTTATATATAGTTAGTATTACTGTCATTTTTGGCAAATTAATAGTGTATATTTATAATATATGATATAAATTATAAATAAGAATATATAATATTAGTTAATATATAATATATATAGTTATTTATTATATATAGATATTGTATATAATATATATATATAGGAGACGTTATATATATGAATAGTATATATGTATATATTATAATTATATATATAGTATATATTATATATATTAATATTATATACATGTTAATATTGAGGTTATTATCATATATCATATATATATATAAATTAATTATAATATAGTATAATTTAATTAGATATATATATATATATTTATTATATTAAATTATTATATATATATATATTAATATTATATATATAATAAATTATTTAATTAATATATATATATATAATTTATATATATATATTATAATATATTATATATATATATATTATATAATATATATATATATATATGTATTTATATATATATATTATATATATTAATATATATATATTAAATAATATATTTATAATAATATATTATATATATATATAATATATATATTATATATTATATATATTGAATTAATATTATTGTATTATTTATAGTTGTAAACATAAAATTTGACCTATTCTTAGTATATGTGCTTCTATTGGTTTTTAATTATATGTGATATAGTATTAATTATATGAGAAAAAATAAAAGTAATGTTGTAGTGACATGTTTACTATAAGTATATTTCTTATACCGTATATATAAGTACTATACTATAGATATATATTATTGAGGTATATTATTATACAGTAGATAGTATTATAGAGAGAATAGCTAAGTGAAGTATATATATGTATAGTTAGTTAAATAGATTGTAAAAAAGGAAATACATATTAGGTATAGTTAGTAATTATATATATATATGGGTAGTATGAAGGTAGAATGGATAACTTGTTGTAGAGCGACAACATATCATCAATCCCAATATCAAAAACAAAGAAGCCACAAGGTTGAAAGAATACTTGCTGGAATCTGGTCCAATTTTAAGGGGAAAATGGTAAAAAAAAAAATAAAGCAAATAAAACAAAAAAAAAAAATTAATATTAAAAATACGTAATCAAAAAATAAAGTTTTATTATAAAAGAAGTACATTTTTTTATTTTGACATTTGAAAATTTTGGATAGGGAAAATGTAAAAAAAATAAATAAAATAGAATAGAAATTATTACTTGTTAGTATAATATGGCGTAGTAAGTAGAGTATGAAGCCTTATTGTATTAGACCTTTTATTGGGTTAACTCGTTAATATATGTTAAACTAGACTTTCTGATTAAGATTTCTGCTTTTTTTCTGGTACTATAAGAATACCCGCGAATGCGGTGCTTGTATACCGCACCGATGGCAGGGACTGGGCTCTGGCCTTCCGGGCCTACGGAGGTAGGACCTATCCCCCCTCCGGAGGGCTCCGAACCCCGCTGTCGAGGTGGTTGGGTAACGGGCTCCCGCTGGGATGCTGCGCCGCCCCTCCCCTTACCGCGTGGGAGGTGGGTTATAGGGGGAAAACGCCGCCTCCTGTGTCCCCGTTCTGCCGAAGCCCCCCTACATGCCGGGATGGATTGAAACCTTGACAAGATAAGGAAATGAGTATATATATAATATGTCCCGGCTGCTCCTAAAAAAAACAAAATTTAGGCGAATATATTTAATTTAGTTATTATGAGGTATTTTTGTTGACAGTTTCGCTAAATCTAAAATTTTACAAGAGATGATCCAAAAAGTATTACGCTTTGCGCGGGGTTAATGCATGTAGTTTTTGAGAGATAAGATTTTTAAAAAAAAATTTGTTTTTTTTTTTTTTTTTTTTATTTTTACAGTTTCCGCAATAAAATAAGCCTGTTTCTCAACAATGTATTTCCTTTTCCTGTAACTATTGTAGTTTGTGAGATATGGATCCATGATAGTTGTCGCTCTAAACCAAATATCTACCAATATAATATAATATATATTTATATTAATATTATATACAAAATATATATATATATATAGTATGATATATATATATATATATATACGTATGGTATATATTATTATTATATATATATATATATATATTAGTATATATAATTTTATATGTATAGTGTTATTATATATACATCGTGTGTGATTAAGGTAAAAGTCTTACACCAATATCCTTAATATTTTTCTTTTCTACTAATAGATTGTTCCTTCATTTCTTTTACATCACGAATACTCGCATAAATTAATGATAAACTTCTCTTTGGTTAACGTTAGTTTTTTGTCTTAAAACTTTATCTTACTTTTCAATTTATTTTAAAGCTTCAGTTATTACTGGTTTATTTTCTAATCATATTATATTAATTTGAAGCCATTAGCACAAACATGTGAAAGATTAATTAAATTATTTTTAACAAAATGTAACTTTCTTAAATTGTTTGTATATTCACCTTTACCCATAATCATAACCTAACCAAACCTAAACCTAACTAACCTAACCTATACCTAACCTAACCTAACCAAACCTAACCTAACCACCAACCTACTTAAACACTATACCTAACCTACTCTAAACCATGAATCCCCAACTCTAAGCCTAACCTTACCTACACCAAACGACGCACGCTAAACTTAACATAACCTTAAGCACAACCCTAACCTTAACAAGCCAACCATAACCTGAACCTTAAGACCAACCAATAACGCCAACATAACCGAACCTAAACGGTAATCAACAAATTTCAAATTAAAATTATGATTTATCATACTCCCACAATTAGTGAAACTTAACAGAAGGCAAATATTTTGAGCAAATATTTAATGTGCATTCAGTGTTTTAAGGTGAATGCGTTATTTTGAGTAAAATGTATTAAACAATTTACAACAATTAAGAATATCTGAGAACAGAATCATTAACATTTTTTTTAGCACCAATACAGCAATTAATTAATAAAAATTATTTTTTAAAAAAATAAAATAAATAAAAATAATAAAAAGTAAAGAATTAAAAATTATCGAAGTATTTACGCAGGAAAAGTGAATAATTATTAAAATAACTTATTTTCTCTTTCATTATGGTAGAATTTACTTTTCCATATATAACAACAACTTCACTCAAAGAAGACGTAAGGAAAAAAGTTTAACTATGATCCCACTATGTATTATAGTATTATGAGTAGTATATATATATATATTGATATATAATAATATAAAGTTATATGATATACTATATATATAATATAAATGATATAGATGATTCTTGTAAGTTATATAGTATATATATATGTATAAATATAGTTACTGTATTATATAGTAGTATATATATAGTAGTATATATAGTTAATATATTATTATAGATATGATGATTATGTATATGTGATCTAATAATAATATTAAGTATATATAGTATATATATATAATATCAGATATATAGTTTATAATATATTTATATAGTAGATATTATATGTATATCAGATCATCACATCATCGATTCATTCATCATCATCGTCAACCCATGTTCTTACCCCAGATCTGGGGAGAACGGTGAGTCACACGCACCGGAAGGCAGAAAAGACTATATAGAAAAACAGTGATGCCAAAGTCGAAAAGAAACCCCAGCTTTTACCACCCCTTTATACCCTTAAATGAGAACACGTCGCAAAAAAAACAGAAAATCCACCCTAGGAGCTTCACGGAATGCGAACTGGACCCTCCCACTAGTTGTGGGTATCCATCAATGTAAGTTTATCCATTGGCCCAGTGGCCACAAGCTACTCCCTCACGAAACCCAGCCAATTCACGTTATTTGAACCTAATTGTGCACCTTCTTTGCTATCTGAAAACAGCAGATTAACTCTGCCAAGCAGCTCCTTACTGACTTCAATCCAGTTTTCTTCAGTCTCTCAGCCGGTCATATTCCCAGGTACATCACCACAACATCTTTAATACTTATCAGGGCTCTTAACCATACCGTTGATATCATCCATCCTTGTCACGATGACCAAACCGTCTTCAAGTGTGACTTTCAGTTATTCTCTTCATACTTCTTTCTTTCACAGCCACACAAGTCTCCCTATTATATTCTTAGAAAATCATGTCAACTGAAACCTAATCGATAAGCACCTCATGAACTTGAAGTTTTTATATCGCCTCTCAAGATAAAGTTACTTATATTGACAATGTGAAATAGTTAACACAATTTGATTGGAAACAGTTAGTTCGATCATCTTAGAAAATAGGTATTACCGAACTCCAGTTACTTTATTGGGTATCATAATAATCTCTACTGAACACTTTAATTAAATCGATACTTAAAAAGACTTCATCCAAAACATTGTCTAGCGTACTGTTAATAAAAAGAAAGAGTGAAAAGCATAAAAGCTGTTCAGGAGTAAACCATTTAATTTTAATAAATCGTTACTAAAGGATACTTTTTCAATCGTTTAAAAAACTTTTCTGTCTATGATTCGAGTGAAAAATTTAAAATACCATTGATTTTAATGGTTGTTGTAAGAAATTTCCCATTAATGTTTTTTTTTTTTGTTGCAAGACCAGATATAAAGCACTGTGTGGAGACATGGTTTCGAAACTGGAAGTCTCTTTAGACCGGAAATATTCGTATAATTAGTTCTATAAAGAACGGGAAAAGCAAAAATAACGTAAAATTTTGAAAATGCTTAAAGGAGCTTCGTGCATTTTATAAAATGGGAGCTTGCACAAGCAAAGCTATATTGTCCATTAATAATACATTTGTGGACGAAGATTAAAAACAATATTTCTAAAATGCGTTAGCATTAAGAGATACCAAATCGCTAAACATTTACAGCTATAATTATATCCAAGAAAACTTGTAATTATATTACGTTTAAAAGAATCGGAATAATAAGAGCAATGTTAATTTATGCTTGCTTACATAAACGGTGATAACATGATCATAGTTACCAGGTGTTTGGAGTCGGTTCAAAATTTCGACTACCGACTCGATCCGACTCCGACCTCTGAAAAATTACCGACTCCGACTCCTTGCGACTTCCACCAATTGAACGACTCCAAGACTCCGACTCCGACTCCCGTGACAAGCCAGGATGCTTAGAAGAATTACCGACTTTGACTACACGTACTCCGAACTTCCGACTCACCCTTCTTCAACAATATATCCGACTCCGACTACCGACTCCACCCTTTTCAAAATTTGCCCGAACTCTGACTCTCGATCCTGACTCCACTTACATCCACAATCTCTTCAGAACTTACCCGCACTCCCGACATCCGCGACTCCGAACTCCACCTACCTACTTCTTGCAAAACTACCGACTCCCTGAGATCTCCGCGACTCCGACTTCCACAACTACTCACGTACGATTGAAAATTATCATAAGACATTGAGACGACGACAGGAAATAGTAATAGTGATACTATTTTATTAATGTCGTCAAAACGAAGAAGTAATAAGTTGCTTCAGAGATGAGCTTTATAAATACCTTTCGATAACACCTATGTTCCGATAGTTTTAATATTGTCGATCGACATAATCGCGCTGGGAGTTTCATACTTTATACGCATTAAGCAGTAGCGATGGAGTCTCAGCTAATGCTCATACAGTATAAATTGTTATATGGCGATTGACATAATAGCAAAAGCAGCAGTCGCACCGTACCCCAATAATCTTATAATGGAAGTTCTAAAGCTTCAAGCTGAAGTAAAGGCAATTTCTAGATCAAAATGACAAGTTATGGATATATAACATGTATTGAATGCTGCGAATATATAGGCTTTCTGAAAGCTAAAAGACTTATATTAGTGTGGATGAAGTCAGGTTGGAAACAAATAGGAAACCTTCAAGAATTATTAAAACACCGATACTTTACAACAAAGAAAAAATGTCATTTCAGAAGACTTGACTGAGGAAACTTTTCGGGTAGTTCTAGACGAAGTGGAGATTCTAGCACAAATGACAAGTAGTAACCAAATGAAATATCCAGGGAGAGAAATGTAACTGAAATAATTAAGAATAATTTTGTCTGCCATTTTTGTTGATCCACGTTCAGAATCTTCCTCAGAATGAAGATCTGATAATTATAACTAGTTATCTCTTTGTGATAATAGCGACTTAAAGATTTAGTATATATCCTACTATTCGAAACGAAACTAGTCGGAGTCGGATTAGTAGCTTCAGCAGTTTCAGCCCTGCTTGTAGTATCTTTCAGATGAAGATGAAGAAGTCAATTTGACAAACAATGGGACAACTGGAGCATACAGAAAAGCGATTGAAAAAAGCCAATCTACTTTTTAAAGACATTCAACTAAATACTCTAAAAATAACATACCAAGTAGAATTCCTAATACAGTATTAATGCGACATACTGAAAATCGACGAAAGTTAAGAAGATTAACAGTACATAGATCGAGTAAGTACCCGTAGCTATTCCCTAAAAGTTTTGCAAATGCTAGCGTTACAGAAAACAGCGTCACCTTCTTAGTCGATAGGTGAGATTTGAAGCAATTATTTTCTGCTTTGAAAAAATAATAAAAATAGGATTTTTAAAATTAATTAGGATGTTATTGAATAAATTTTTAATTTTTAAAAACAATTTTTATATGAATAAATTATTATACTATTTTAAAATGTAGGAAGAGAAGAATATTTTTTAAATTTAGGATGAAGTAGAATTTATATATTATAATGTAAATTATAATAGACTTTTAGCCATTAATATATTATAAGGAAGAGAAAAAGATATATAACTGTAGTTATATATAGGTAAATAATTGAAGTATTAGAAAGTTAACTATGAATAGTATTATGTGAAGTTATATTGGTATAGTATATATAAGTTATTATATGGGAGTATAGTATATATGAAAAGAGATCTGTTTTGAACTAAAATTATGATGTTAGAGTCTATCAGGGCAGACTTCATTGTTCAATAGAGAATAGTTTAAAGCTTTTAGCGATTGAATCTGGAAGATAAAGTTTTTCTGGTTTATAAAAAAAAGCTTAAAATATACAAAAACAAAAAATAAACCTGAAGCTTACATTGATTTTTTTTGCTTGTTAAAATATTAAGAAATAAATTGTGAATTTGTGTATATGCAGTGTGTAGTTAAGACACTCAAACATCTTTCTTAATAATCTATTTTACCTAAATATTAGTAGTGCTTGGTTCTTTCGTTAGATTTAAGTTTCATGACAAGATATAATCATATTCCTACCAACATTTTGTATCTCATAGTTAACTAATTTCAAGCTGTAAATGTTGAAAAAGCATTGAATATAACAATGGATCGGCCAGCGCGAGCCGCGAGTACGAACAATTTTAAGAGAGATGCCGAGAGGCGGGAGGTCGGACCAGGCGTAGTTTATGGGAATGACTGGAGATCGTCAGTCGGAGACCGGATGAATTTATAATGATGAGCCGGAGCCGGAGCCGACCGGAGCCGAGGGAGAGCCGGAAGGCCGGAGCAGGAGCCGAGCGGGAGCGAGACGGAGCCGAAGCCTAGGAAAAAAAGTTTGCAGCTCGCGCAGGCCCGGTGCAGTATGAAGGTGTAATGTATATAGTAATATTTATATATAGCATAAATAATCTATGTTCTATTTATATGGTAATATATATATACTGATATTAATATATGTAAGTATAGTAATAGGTTGGATAGAAGTAGGTAGTATTAGTTTAGTGATATAGTATATAGTAGGTAGTAGGTATAAGTATAGTAGTAGAGTCTGTATTGATTAGGGTATCAGTTAGTATCATAAGATATAGTTGAGGTATATAATGAGAGGTATAAGTGATAAATAGTTAGGATGATAGATAGTAATAGTAGTTAGGTATAGGAGTATATCATTGGATTAGGTAGACTGATATGAGTATAGGGATGTAGGATAGCTAGTGGTAAGTGCTGATCATACCTATATAATAGTGAGATAGTAATGGTGATTATATAAGCTGAGTAATAGTTTATAGAATATATTATATATATAATAAGTAATTATTAGTTATATAATATTGGATATTATGATTTATATATATATTAGTAGTATATAGTATGAATAATATATATATATGAATTTATAGTATATATATAGTTATAGTATTAGATGGTATATATATAGAGATAATAATATATATGTGTAGTTAGGTTTATAGGTCGCTAAAGTGTGATAGAAATAGGGAGGATCACTATATATAATAATTGGTGGTGAGTGTAGTGGGTATTATTAGGTAAGACAGGTTGATAGGTCAGTAAAGTATAGATAAGGTAGTAATAGGGGGTATGGTAAGATGAGTAACCAGTAGGTGTATAAGTATTAGGAGAAGTTAGAGATATGAGATATATATATATATATATGAGTAGTAGTCATGTAGAGTTATAGGTTATATGTTAATATAATAAGTATATAGATAGTATAATAGAAAGATATATATAGAGGAATATATATATATATATGATATACTATATATATATATATATTATAGATATATATGATATATAATATATATTTATTATATGATATTAAGAATAGCTATTAGATATATTTATATATATTATATATATATATATTTAATAATATAGGTACACATTAGCACAACTCAAAAAACAAATTTCAGAGGACAGGCATTATGGGAATACTGGCATAGATATCTAAAAATGCTGTAAAATCATTATTATTAGTTGTCGAAATAATTATTTATAATAATATAAATTAATGGATGTCTGCGATTTATGTGATTTTTCGAAAACAAAAAACCTCCTTGAAAATGTCTGAAGATTGAGAAGAACCTGGACGATTCCTCGTTCTATATTTTATTTTTAAGAAAGCCATTTCTATGAATATATTTATGTAGGATGGTACAATATTTCAGGCAGATGTCAAGAGAAATTATTTGTACCAATTAGCGATGAAAAGATATGTTGATATACGTATAGTATACTAGTAAAGCTATATATATATAGGTAGGTATATATTATAATGAAAATCATATGGTGTATATATGACTCATATTTTAATTTTAGTAGTATATATTATATTCTTTATAATTCGCATGGTGATATAAGATTAATGTTGTTAGTATAGTAGGTTTAATGGTTGATATTTGAGTTGAGGGTTGGTATGGTGGGTTAGTAGTGAGGTAGTGTTGGTAGGGTACTGATAGCTAAGCTATAGCCGTAATAATGTGAAAAAATGCTGTTTTGAAGGAACAAATGTATATAACATCGCTTCAGGCAGCTTCTAAATTATCTATAAATGCTGAAGAGTTAAGTTTGAACCAAAAGTCTATAACTAGAACTGGCTGATAGGTTACGAACACCCTGTATGACGTTCTCTGTCTCTCTTAATTTATACTATGGAGTAATTCTTACTCCAATCCTAGAAGAAGGATATCCGAATGAGTGCTTAATTAATTCATAAATAGTGTCATCATTTCTTCCTTATCTCCAATATAACATATTATCTTCTAGTTTGTCTTTATTTTATTGTGCGTATCTGCTTCCTTGATGAGATTTAGAGAGAGAGAGAGATGAATGATTTGACCATCTCTATGTTGTGATAAAGCATCCGCCACTGTCTGAGTATGAGAGAGTAGGCAGGTCCTTACCAGTTAATAATTTCGAAAGAACCGATAATAAGGGAATCCCTGTGCCCGTTGGATGACTAATATCGGATCCCTGGCCCGTTCATTGAGATATTATATTTATTCATTTGTATTTTTGACTTTTTACAGTTTTGTTTTTTTTGTTTCTTATGTGGTTTTTTGCTTGAATGATGAAGATGGTGAGAGATGAGAGAACCGAGTTCTTACTCTGACTTAGTGTTAAGAGAGTGAGAGAGAGAGAGAGAGAGGAGCATAAGAGAGAGAGACGAGAGAGAGAGAGGAGAGGGGGGAAAGAGAGAAGGAGTAGATATTAAACAAACTTACTATAATAGTATTAAATAAAGATAGATGCATCAGGAGGATTTTCATTAAAGATGCTGAAAAGAGAGGGAGACGAGGGGGAGTATAATTAAAAAGATGCAAATATTTATAAGACATATAATAAAAACGACCTTGAATAAATATCCAGACGCGGTGTTCTTTGCGAGTCCTAGCAACTAGCCAAAGAAATCCCTGACGTCCTATGTAAACCTGGAATTTTGGAAAAATTTTGATGCTGTCGTAGGCTTATTTGTGGTCTCTTAATCTAGGGTAAATTATGTGAATAGTAAATAATTTATGCATTAAAGTCACTTTATGAGGTGAGTTATATTCATTGCATAGTAATTGTTTAAGGGTAGATTTTATATTTTTGAATTTAAAGGATCTAAAACTAAAACACTTATCCTTTGCATTATTTTCTGCCACAATATAAAAAAAAGAATGAATGGCAAACTAATTTATAGTGTTACAAGCGAAAGATTGATATAACTCGTGTTGAAAGAAAGCAAGCAATGAATGTAAGAGAATAAGAAGCTGGAAGTGAAACTAGATTCACAAAAGCTGAGCAAAGCTGCAAAAGAATTTTGTATTTTTTTCTACAAAAATAAATATACATTTTTATTGTTGTGGTAGAAGAATGGCTGATCTTTTCAAGTTTGGGAGAGAGAATAATGAATTGAGAAAAAATCAGAAACAACTCAATATTTCTAAGTATGAATAAATTATATTACCAAAGTGGTCCTCAGATAGTTTAGTAGTGATGAGAGAATCGACGAATGGCTCTGATAGTAAATGGAACTTCAGGTAACTGATAAGAAATGTCACTGACTTTAGTGCCATTACCTATGATGGAGGAAAGTTTTAATAAATAAAAGGAAAAATTCCAAATGAAAGGAAAGAATCAAAATTCTCAAAATATGGGAAATAAAATTTCTGGGTAGGGTCTAACTTTTGTTTTTATATTTATATACTTAATTGTATATCTAGCCATTTTTAGCATTCTTACAGTGATCAGTGGCAAACTACTGGATATAGAAAATAACAACAGTTTTAAAAATAAAATGTATCTTGCCCAGTCTTAGTTGGTCTGAAAATTTCATATTGATTCAATAACCAGAAAAAAATCCCAATTTTTCATTTATTGCAAAAAGTTGGGACCTTTTTTTGAGAAATGGCGATAAGCTATTGGTTATTGGTGATTTCAAAAATTAAAATGAGAAGATTTTACAAAAGACATTTTTATTAATTTTTCAAGTTTCAACTCATTTCGACAAAGGGTTTGTGACACTCGTTCTAAAATTTTCAGTTCTTAGGTTTTCTTTGAAATGCCAATATAAAACAAACGGATAGAGACAAAAAAAACTCTTCAATTTGACGTTTAAGAGCTGCTGAAGGATTAAACTTACTTTTATTTGATGCAAACTGAATAAAAATTAAGAAAATTATGTTCTGATTTTAATTCTCCTTGTTCATCCACTATTCTCACAAAAAACATTGGACCCTTTCTTTCGCTTAGACGGTGTTTCTCCATTATTAGATTTGTCATTGAATATCAATCCCACTATAGCCAATTTACTATTCGTAGTAGCCTATTATATTCCATTTTGAGTTATTAAACAACACATTGGATGCATTAGTTGA
>JABUQX010132737.1:25000-27500 GCA_015478945.1 Trachelipus rathkii | reverse complement strand
AATATTGAAAACAAAATACACAACAATTACTTGAAATTCCCAGATTTTAAGAACGCCAATTTTAATGGCTTAAAAGACAGTTTATCTGTCTATGACTGGGATGAGATATTAACAGGAAATGCAAATGTAATGTGGGATACGTTTCTACAAATATTTAAAGACAAAGAAAAAGATTTTGTTCCATATAAAATGAAGCTAACTTTACCAAATTCGAAGCCAAGATGGTGGAATAATGAAATTAGAGATTCTTTAAGTAATAGAAATAGAGCATATAAACTATGGAAGTCGTCTCCTTCAGTGGAAAATAATAATAGTTACATAGCTTGTCGGCGAAATTGCAAACGATTAATTAGATATTATAAACGAAACTATGAAATTAATATTGCTCGTGAATGTAAAATTAATCCTAAAAAGTTTTACAAATATGTTAATAACAAAAGTTCCATTAAGGAATCAATTGGACCTTTACTGGACATTAATGGTAATTTAAAATCAAACAGTGCTGATATGGCAAACATTTTAAATAATTTTTTCTCGACAGTTTTTACGAAAGAGAATCTAGATAGCCTGCCTAGCATGGAAGACATAAGGGATTTTTATGCAGATAACATTTTAGATACATTTGAAATTCTAGAAGAGGAAGTTGCTTTCCAGATTGATAAACTATTAATAAATAAATCACCTGGACCAGATGGATACTATCCAATGCATCTCAAAAATTTGAAAGACATATTAGTGAAACCTTTGACAATGCTTTTCAATAAGTCTTTAAAGGAAGGAATAGTTCCTCATGATTTCAAAATTGCTAATATAACTCCCATTTTCAAAAAAGGAGATCGTAAGGTTCCGAATAACTACAGACCAATTAGCTTGACTTCTATAGTTGGTAAAATTTTTGAAGCAATACTAACTAATAGGTTAGTTGCACATCTTGAAGATCATGGATTGCTCAAGAATACCCAACACGGTTTTAGAAAAATAGATCATGCTTAACAAATTTGCTAGAATTTTTTAATGTGGTTATTAACGATGTAGATAATTATAAATCCTTCGATGTCATTTACTTAGACTTTCAAAAGGCATTTGATACCGTCCCTCATCAAAGATTATTGGAAAAGCTTAGAGCTCATGGTATTCGAGGAAGACTTTTAAATTGGATTAAAAATTGGCTTTCGGATCGACAACAACGAGTCGTTATCAATGGTGAATGCTCAGATTGGACGAATGTTACTAGTGGTGTACCCCAAGGATCTGTCCTGGGTCCAATACTGTTCATTATATATGTAAATGACATAGATGACAATATTTTAGGCAATATTTCGAAATTTGCGGATGATACGAAACTTGGAAATCGCATAATATGTGAGAAAGATTATCAATTACTCCAAAGCGACTTAAACAAGATTGTAAATTGGTCAAAAACATGGCAAATGAAATTTAATACCGATAAATGTAAAGTTATACATTTTGGGAGTAGGAACAATGAATATGATTACAAAAAGATGACACAATTATCAATGTGCTGAAGCTGTTAAAAAAGCAAATAAAGCTCTAGGATTTATTGCCAGAAACTTCGAATATAAATCTAAAAATATAATACTTCCTCTCTATAAAACATTAGTTAGACCTCATCTGGAATACGCAGTGCAGTTTTGGAGTCCATACCTCAAAAAAGACAGAAAAAATTGAAAGAATTCAAAGAAGGGCAACTAAATTAATCCCTGAATTGAGAGGTAAATCATACGAGCAACGACTACGCGAATTAGATATACATTCTTTAGAGACAAGAAGATTGAGAAGAAAATTAATAGAAGTTTTCAAAATACTAAATAAATTTGACAATATCGATTACAGGCAATTCTTCAGATATAATTTTAATGATGTAACACGAAGTAATGGGCATAAACTTTGTCATAAACGATTTCAAACAAATATAGCAAAGAATTTCTTCACTTACGATGTAATTGAGAAGTGGAATAGTCTCTCTTATGAAATAGTGAACAGCGCTAACATCGATTCATTCAAGAAAAAGTTAGATAAACACTTTAAGGATATTGGTCTGTGAACGTCAATTCAACTCGATTTTACTTTATTCAAATACAAGAATTAGTAGTATCCTGAATATGGTAAAATCAAACTAAAAAAATTGAAATCATTTAGAAAATGTTATAAGTACAGCGTAAAAAGAATTACGGCTTGTAGTAGCTTTGATGTTCATGGCTTACCAAGTATCCGTTCTGGGATGAGTGATATCATAGTCTTGCCAACCCTGTATTAAACTTTGATATTCACTGCACTTAGAACATCTGTTAAATACTTTGTAATGAATAGCTGTAGTAGAGGTAACTTTGATGTTTATGGAAAAGGGTATCTGTTCTAAGACTGTCCTTTATTCAGTCACGCTGAATGGCTGATGGCTTTGATGTTTTCCACGCAGAACATATCTGTTCTGAACGGTGATCTAATCGATCACACTGAATAACTGTAGTAATAGGCTTTG
>JABUQX010132737.1:2500-20000 GCA_015478945.1 Trachelipus rathkii | reverse complement strand
TTCTCTCTCCAACACTCTCCACAGTCTCTCTCAGGGCACTAAATCATTTCTCTTCCAGATCTATAGAAAGCTACATGCTCCCGTTTGTTGAATTCCCCCTTACATTTCAGCAATTCTCAGGCAGACAAAGATCAGTCGGGCTTCTGTTCTTTCTATATCCGTGCTGCTCTTCCTCCAGCCTGGGCTCTACTACTATTCTCAACCTTTTCTCTAAAATTCTCTCAGATGTTTACCAGATGGTTCCAACAGAAAATTACCTGTAGTTTTATACATTCCTCCTGTGTCTCTTTTCCCTTATATGTTGGCATATAATTGATTTCCCCCTATCCTTCCGGTAGTTCACTCTCGTTTCTAACACCTACAAGCAGTTTAAAAATTCTTCTTTCATTTCTCTCTTCCCTTTTTATCAATTCTATGGGTATCCCATCTTCACCCAGTGCCTTACCGTCCTCATCGCTTTCAGAGCCACCTCTAATTCTTCCATAGTTATCTTCTTCCCCTCCTCATCTTCCTCTCCCTCTATATTTTAGTGATGGACATGACATGACATGATTATATATATATATATATATATATATATATATATATATATATATATATATATATATATATATATATATATATATATATATATATATATTTATATACTATATATATATATATATATATATATATATATATGTATATATATATGTATATATATATATATATATATATATATATATATATATATATATATATATATATATATATATATATATATATATATATATTATTAATAAAGATCAGCATCCCATCCGCATCCGCATCCGCGCTTTGCCCTGCGGATGTTGCGCGGATATTTATTGCCGAGATTTAATAAAGAATTTTATAATAAAAAATACTCAAAATGAATCTGAACGCAAATTTTAAGTGAGAGACATGGACTCGACTCAACTGTGTATTACTGACTTGATCCTCAGCATGAAGTTCATAATTTGAGTCAACTGTTATCAAGACGTTCCAACTTGCTGGAATAGTACACTTCATATGATGGAAAGAATGGTACTGCTCAAAGAACCTCTTGCTTTGTACGACAGTTCGTTTTCCAAAGTTAACATTCTTACTAATGTTGAAAATGACCTATCATCACACTGCATTAAGCTAGTGAAACCATTTGATGAAATTATCAAAAAGAAAAACAAAAAAAAAAAATCAGCGCCTCTACAGCTTCTGTCTCCGATGAAATACCATTAATCTCAACGCTAAGGATGCATTTTGAATCATCTTCAAATGAAAATGATGACGGTTTTAAAAGAATAAAAGATGTAATAAAACTAGAGCTAGAAAACCGCTTTGATTCTGTGGAAATGAATGACCTTCATACTATTGCAACTTACTTAGATCCCCGTTATAAAGGCAAATTTTTTTTGTAACGCAATATTAGAACAAGTTAAATCGTAATTTTTTGTTGCAGTCGAAAAACTTCAATCCGAACAGTCTCTTAATTTGCCACTCATTAAAATCACCTTCTACTAGTAAATCTATAACAGATTCACTGGAAGAATTTCTACAGTCCAGCAGAGATGAGAAAATACACGCATTACCAAAAGATGTAGTGCAAATGATTGAAAACTATCACCAAGAAAATCGACTAGATACAAATTATGATCCTATCAGTTGGTGGAAAGATAAGGAAAATGTTTACCTACGCTTGAGCAAACTTGCAAGGAAATACTTGGCCTGTCCTCCAACTAGTGTTCCAAGTGAAAGTATTCAGCAATGCTGGTCTAATATATGATGAAAAGAGAAACAGACTATCAACAGAAAAAGAAGAAAAATTAATGTTTCTCAAGCACAACCTTCCTATATTTGAATTTCAATACTAGTGCAAAAAGTATATAATCCATTGTATAATCTCTTTCACTATAAGGGCGGAGGTTGGGGAAAGAGGTTAATGGGATGCATTTGAGTTGGGTCCTCGTCCCGCACCCTGGTAATACAATCATATTAATAGATTGTGGCTAAAACTCGAAATATATTAGGCATTATATATATATATATATATATATATATATATATATATATATATATATATATATATATATATATATATATATATATATATATATATATATATATATATATATATATATATATATATATATATATATATATATATATATATATATATATATATATATATCAAACATCCGCATCCGCATCCGCATCCGCGGATATTAAAATCAAACATCCGCATCCGCGGATGTGAAAAAAATGACATCTGCTCTTCACTAATATATATATACAGAAATCGAAATTCAAAATTACAATTATTCCCATAAACTGCCATGATAAAGATGTCAAATAATATTTATTTTATATGCATTTAATCAAATGTAGAAAACATCCTCAACAACCTCATTTTTCAAAAGAGGATGCGGATGCGGATGCGGATGTGCAGTTAAGTGAGGATGCGGATGCGGATGTTACGCAAGCTGCGGATGGCAAATTGCGGATGCGGATGCAGATGCGGATGCGGATGTCATGTCCATCACTAATGGTTTCAGAACCTTCAAGGAAAATTTTTTTAAAAAAAATTGATTTTTTACATACCATAAAACATTAAATCAGTAAATCAAGCCACCCACCCTACCCTTCCCACCCATCCATGATTGATTGATCTATTGATCTATTGATCTATTGATCTACTGATTCAATTCACATTTCGAGTATCATTTTTGGATAAACATAACAAAAACATCGGGTGCATGGGATTCTGAGATCTATGAATGTCAGGAAGGCTAGTGGCCCGGATGGCATTCCTCCCCGTGTTTTAAGGGAGTGTGCTTCCGAGCTGTGGTCCCTGTCCTCTCGTTCAATCTCTATCATACCTTAATGTGGGCTTGTTTCCTCAATTCTGGAAGCGCGCGTATGTCCAACCGATCCCGAAAAAGGGCATCTGATCCTTCCAACTCTCGTCCTATAGCTCTCACTTGTATTCTATCTAAGATCTTTGAAACTCTTCTTAACTCTCATTTCCTGGATCATCTGGAGTCTCATTCCCTTCTTTCAGATCATCAGTATAGCTTTCGACGCTCGAAGTCAACTGGTGACATACTATCCTATCTTACTGATTTATGGTCTTCTGCCCTTAGGGACTATGGGGAGTCTTGGGTGGTGGCACTCGATATATCAAAGGCTTTTGATCGAGTATGGCATGCGTCACTACTCTCTAAGCTCCCTTCCTTTGGGTTTCCTCCTTCTCTTTGCTTACTCTTGTCAAGTTTTCTCTCTGGTCGCTCCATATCAGCACTCGTTGATGGAGCGACTTCTTCCTCATTAATTGTGGTGTTCCTCAAGGTTCTGTTTTATCTCCAACTTTATTCTTACTTTTCATCAACGATCTCCTCAGCTGTACTTCTAACTCTGTTCACTCTTATGCCGATGACTCAACTCTCCATTCTTCCACTCATTTCAAATCTGCTCCCTCTTGCATGAATTGCATTCTATTCTTGCTGACCTGGATGGGATTTCCCGGTGGGGCCGCCACAACCTTGTGAAATTCAACTCTTTGAAAACTCAACTACTTTACATCTCCCTCTCAAAAACACCTCCTAACTTTCCTATCTCTTTTGACGGATTAATCACCTTACCTGTTGGCAACATTAGCATTCTTGTCTTAAAACATGAACAATAATTTGTTTTGAAACCTCCTTATCATATAACGGTTGCTAAGGTGGCTCAAAGAAACTGGGAGTTCTGTTTCGACTGCGAGACTTTTTTCTGCTCAGTTACTCCAATTATATAAGGGCCTTATTCGCCCTTGTTTTTTGGAGTACTGGGGGGCTCAACCACCCTTCATTGGATGAGTGGGTCTAAGCTAAGAGACTAATTAACTGTCCCCTACTCCAACTCTCTTGACCCTATATCTCTGCGACGTGACGTTGGTGCATTCTCTTTTTTATAGGTACTACAACGGTAGATGTTCAAGGCAGTTTTTTTCTATAATTCCACCTCCCGTCGCCTCACCATTACAAATGGTGCCATACTCTCGCATGAATTTTGCGTGAGCATTGAAATCTCAGACTCGTTCGTTGTGGTGCCTCCTTCTTTCCAGCCACTTCTGTTCTGTGGAACTCCCCTTGCCATCTTCTGTTTTTCCTACTGTATTTAATCTTCTCTCTTTAAACCCGTCTGCGCTCACCTGAAGAATTTTGCGTTAGGTTTGGGCTTGGGTGGGCTTTCCTGTATTTTATTTCCTGCCCCCTCTTGAAAAGGGCTCAGCCCGTGAGTGGTGGTAATCTGTAAAATATATATATATATATATCAATACATCCGCATCCAAATATATATATATATATATATATATATATATATATATATATATATATATATATATAAATATATAATATTACATATATATATATATATATATATATATATATATATATATATATATATATATATATATATATATATATATCAAACATCCGCACATCCGCATCCGCATCCGCGGATATTAAAATCAAACATCCGCATCCGCGGATGTGAAAAAAATGACATCTGCTGCTTCACTAATATATATATATACAGAAATCGAAATTCAAAATTACAATTATTCCCATAAACTGTAATGATCAAGATGTCAAATAATATTTATTTTATATGCATTTAATCAAATGTAGAAAACTTCCTCAACATCCTCATTTTTCAAAAGAGGATGCGGATGCGGATGCGGATGCGGATGCGGATGTGCAGTTAAGTGAGGATGCGGATGCGGATGTCAATTTAGGTGCGGATGTTACGCAAATGCGGATGCGGATGCGGATGCAGATGCGGATGCGGATGTCATGTCCATCACTAATGGTTTCAGAACCTTCAAGGAAAATTTTTTAAAAAAAATTGATTTTTTACATACCATAAAACTTTAAATCAGTAAATCAAACCACCCACCCTACCCTTCCCACCCATCCATGATTTATTGATCTATTAATCTATTGATCTACTGATTTATTTCACATTTCGAGTATCATTTTTGGATAAACATAACATAAAAACAAGTTCTTTATACACTGATCAACGAATATATGCTAACGTAACAAAGTTTCACATTAATAAAGCTAACATAACATAACCTGAACTAAGAATATAATGTACAACAACAACCCTAGCTACCTTAATACAATTTGCAGCTATATTCTACTATTTTGATAAACATATGTATATCAATGTTAATTTTACATTAACATGGTAATATTTAACAAAAATTTATCATAACCTTGTCTAATTATCATACTGATCAACGAATATATGCTAATGTAACAAAGTTTTAACATTAATAAACCTCACGTAACATCGTCTGAACTAAGAATATAATGCACAACGACAAACCTAACACACCTTAAGCAAGAATAAACTACCATAATGAACAAAGTTCCATATTTAACAGCAGTAAAGTAACTAACATAGCATACAAAAACGTGTAGGTACCGATAGCGGTGCTGGAGCCGGTGCGGTGCTGAGTTAGTAAACATTCGTTTAGCCTCAGACTGACATATCTATTTTCAAAATCTCGTTTTCTTTTTATAAACGTCAACTAAAATATATTGTTTGCTATTTTTATATTATAAGTTTCATTATACATTTACACTTTGTGTTTAATTTTTGTTTTCAATTTAATTTTTTTATTTATCTTCAAAATTTTGTTATGTTTATTTATTTTTAATTTATTTTGTTTAAAAAATATAATTTTCACTAAAATTATTATGCTTTTCATGTTTATAGCGTAAAAATTTTACGTTTTTACACACTCTAAAACAGTAAATCTGTAAATCAAACCACCTATCCCACCCTTCCCCATCCATCTATGCTCTATTGATCTATTGATCTATTGATCTATTGATCTATTGATTCAAATCATATTTATTTGTTTTATTTGTTTAAATCATTTTTGTTTTCACTAATTTTTTTATTCTTTTCATGTTTATAACTTGAAAAACTTGTACTTTTACATACCCTAAAGAAGAAAATCAATAAATCAGTAAATCAGTACATCACCCTCCCCGCCCTCCTCATCCTCTGTTCGCCTTCCCATGATCTATTGATCTATTGATCTATTGATCTATTGATCTATTGTTTCATATCACATTTCAGGTATCAATTCAGATAAACATAACATAACATAAAAAACAAGTTATTTCTACACTGACCAACGAATATATACTAACGTAACAAAATTTTCACAATAATAAAGCTAACATAGCATCACCAGAACTAAGAATATAATGTATAACGACAAACCTAACACACCTTAAACACGAATAAACTGCTAACATTAACAAAATTCCATGCTTAACAACAGTACAGTACCCTACTTAGCATAAAAAACGTAACCTATTCACACTTTGTCAAGCATATCTCTAACATATCAATGTTAATTTTACATTAACATGGTAATATTTAACAAAAATTTATCATAACCTTATATAATTATCATACTGATAAACGAATATATGCTAACGTAACAAAGTTTTTACATTAATAAAGCTTACATAGCATTGCCTGAACTAAGAATATAATGCACAACGACAAACTTAACACACCTTAAGCAAGAATAAACTACCAACGTTAACAAAGTTCCATACTTAACAACAGGAAAGTAACTAACATAGCATCCAAAAACGTGTAGGTACCGATACCGGTGCAGAAGCCGGTGCGGTGCTGAGTTAATAAACATTCGTTTAGCCTCAGACTGAGATATCTATTTAAAAAATCTATTTAAATGATTTATTGACCCTTGATCTATTGATCTATTTTTTCATATCACATTTCGAGTATCATTTCGGATAAACATAACATAAAAAACAAGTTCTTTATACACTGATCAACGAATATATGCTAACGTAACAAAGTTTTCACATTATTAAAGCTGACATAGCATCACCAGAACTAAGAATATAATGTATAACGACAAACCTAACACACCTTTAGCACGAATAAACTGCAACATTAACAAAGTTTCATGCTTAACAACAGTAAAGTACCCAACTTAGCATACAAAAACGTAACCTATTTACAATTTGTCAAGCATATCTCTAACATATCAATGTTAATTTTACATTAACTGGGTAGTATACAAAAAAAATTTATCATAACCTTGTCTAATTATTATACTGATCAACGAATATATGCTAACGTAACAAAGTTTCTACATTAATAAACTAAGAATATAATGCACAACGACAAACCTAACACACCTTAAACAAGAACAAACTGCTAACATTAACAAAGTTCCATACCTAACAATAGTAAAGTAACTAACATAGCACACATAAATGTGTTGGTACCGACAACGATACTGGAGCTGGTGCGGTGCTGAGTTATTAAACATTCGTTTAGCCTCAGACTGACATTTCTATTTTCAAAATCTCGTTTTCTTTTTATAAACGTCAACTAAAATATATTGTTTGCTATTTTTATATTATAAGTTTCATTTTACATTTATTCTTTGTGTTTAATTTTTGTTTTTCAATTTATTTATTTTTTTAATTTATTTTCAAATTTTTATAATTTTTATTTATTTTTAATTTATTTTGTTTAAAAAATATAATTTATACTAAAATTTTTATGCTTTTTATGTTTATAACGTAAAAAATTTACGTTTTACACAGTCTAAAGCAGTAAATCAGTAAATCAGTAAATCAAACCACCAATCCCACCCTCCCCACCCATCTATGATCTATTGATCTATTGACCTATTGATTCAAGTCATATTTTGTATAACATAACACAAAACTTTTATTTATTTTTGTTTTAAGTGTTTAAATCATTTTTGTTTTTACTATTTTTTTTATTCTGTTAATGTTTATAACTTAAAGAACTTGTACTTTTATATACCCTAAAACATTTAGTCAGTAAATCAGCAGATCAATCCACCCTCCCCACCATTCTCACCCCTCTGTCCGCCTTCCTATGATCTATTGATTCATTGATCTAATGTTTCATATCACATTTCGAGTATCATTTCGGATAAACATAATATAACAAAGAGGTTCTTTATACACAGACAAATGAATATATGCTAACGTAACAAAGTTTTCACACTAATAAAGCTAATATAGCATCACCAGAACTAAGAATATAATGTACAACGACAAATCTAACACACATTAAGCACGAATAAACTGCTAACATTAACAAAGTTCTATGCTTAACAACAGTAAAGTACCTAACTTAACATACAAAAACGTAACATATTCACACTTTGCCAAGCATATCTCTAACATTTCAATGTTAATTTTACATTAACAGGGCAGTATTTAAAAAAAAATTCATAACCTTGTCTAATTATCATGCTGATCAACGAATATATATATTAACGTAACAAAGTTTTTACATTGATAAAGCTTACATAGCATCACCTAAACTAAGTATACAAGTACAACGACAAACCTAACACACCTTACGCATGAATAAACTATTAACATTAACAAGTTTCATACTTAACAACAGTAAGGTAACTAACATAACGTACAAAACGTTACCTATTCATACTTTTTTCAAGCATATCTCTAACATATCAATGTTAATTTTACATTAACATAGTAATATTTAACAAAAATATATCACAGACTTGTCTAATTATCATACAGACCAACGAATATATGCTAACGTAACAGTTTTTTTACTTTAACATAGTAATATTTAACAAAAATTCATCATAACCTTACCTAAATATCATAACCCCAACGAATAATGGCAAACATAACAAAGTTTTATAAAACATAACATAAAAATAACAAAATTTTAACCAAACATAACATAAAAATAAGTTTTTTGAATAAAATGTCATAGTAAAGTGTAATAGTTTACTGATTTTAAAGCAGTAAATTAATAAATCATTAAATCAAACCACTCGTTCTCCATTCCCCTCCCTACCCACCCTTCCATTATCTATTGATCTATTGATTCAAGTCATATTTCGAGTATCATTTTGGTTAAATATGACATAAAAATAAGTTCTTTATATACTGACCAACGAATATATGCTAACGTAACAAAGTTTTAACATCAATAAAGCTAACATATCATAACCTGAACTAAGAATATAATGTACAACGACAAACCTAACATAACTTACCCATGAATAAACAGCCAACCTTATCAAAAATCCATACTTAACAACAGTAAAGTAACTAACATTTCATACCGAACGTAATCTATTCACACTTTTTTCAAACATATCTCTAAACATACCATTGTTATTTTTACCTTAACATAGTAAAATTTAAAAAAAATTATCATACCCTTAACTAATTATCATACAGACCAACTAATATATGCTAAGGTAACAAAGTTTTCACATCAATAAAGCTAACATATCATAACCTGAACTATGAATATAATGTACAACGACAAACCTACAAAACCTCACGTATGAATAATCTGCTAACATTCAAAAAGTTCCCTACTTATCAAAGGTAAAGTAGCTAACAGGACATACAAAACTCAATGTATCCCAGCGTTTCCAATATATCAGCAACAGCTAAAGCAGTGTTATATAACAAAATCCCTTAACAAAGTGACCAATCTATCAAAGATACCAACATCTTAAACTATGAATTGACATTACCTTCATCAAAGTGTCATTCATATCAAATATAACATCATTTTAAACTGTGAATAAACGTAGACATTAGGAAAATTCTCGGGCAAACTTAACATTACCCAGCAAAAACTTAACCTAAACCCACGTTTCTAATACATCATCAAAAGTTAACACGAAACTTATCATTTCTCCAACAAATCAGTGTTAATTTCACATTGTCATAGTAATATTTAACAAAACGTAACAGAAATTAAACATAACCTAATATATCTAACAGTTACAATGGACGAAAACCTACAATAGATACTAACATTTGGAAGTACTATTTGGATAATATTTTATTCCTGTATTAAACATTACTATTTTGCTATTAATTATATTAGATTTTACTAAAGGGTTTTTTAAAATGTTTACAAAAATTTATGAATATATCTTGTCCCTCTATATGCACTATGTTTTAGAGACTTTCTTGGCTGTGAAAATATATTTTGTTTGGCAACAGCGAAAGTTTGTTTTGAAACTTTAAAACGAGAGACTTGAAAATTAAGAGTCTGTTGAGTAAATCGTGAGTTGATATATCTCCGATTTTTTTTGTAGCATTATGCTATATTAAACTTGTAAAGTATTTCATTTATAGTACTTAACATTAGTTCTAGTTAGGCCAAAGTGGATATTGCCTTATTAAGGATAGAGGAATTGTTCTCAGAAAGCTTATGTTAAGGCTCTTTTCCAAGCTGGTTCTAACCCTTTATATTCTGATTTAGCAGGACTAGTTGATAGGTCTATTCTATTTTATCTGTTTTATTCTAACGCATCTCTAGCCTCTAAATCCTTATACCTTACTTTAAGTTTTAAACAGAGTACTCCGTAAACGGCATGCTATATAGAGGCCAAAACTAGGAACTAGCAACTACCTTTATTTTACTAAAATTAAGCCTTCAAAAAAAGGCAACAAACCAAGTTTAAAATCTTGGAAATCCTTGTTTAAAGATATTTTGTATTGATTTAATGGTGAGTTACAAGTTGTTTTTTTGTTGAAATTTAATAATTAGGCTAGACACCGTCATATTTGGATAGAGCAGTTCACTCAACTGCTGTAATTGCACATTTCAGAATTTATTTTAGATTAAATTCTATTAACTTTACAAGATTTTAATAGGAGGACGTCTATCTTAATTATTCTTATTAGCTTGTGCTATTTGAATTTGTTACTCACCTATTGCTTATTGAATTTCCTTGATACTTGGATACGTTGCGAAACTTTGAGTAAAATTATAACGTAGTTGTTTTTTGAGAAATTTTAAATTCACTTAGTCTTTATTTTTATATTATCACTATGGCTGAAATGAAAGAATGCCAGTTACTTAATAATCTTCATATTGTAGAACGAGACGATTTAAAAAGAAGGATGGAGGCAATTTTAGCCAGATTAAGAACTAGCGGTATTCCCTCTTTTATTAAAGATAAAATATCTAAATTAAAAGTTTATTTAAAGTCTTTGGAGAAGACAGATAAAAATATTTTATCAAATATACTTAAATTTAAAAGTCTTAATGAATTTTATGTAAGTGAGCGTAACAGTATGTTTGATTATAAATTAGATTTAGAGGAACAAATTGCCACTTTATCTGACAACTTGACAAAGCCTAATACCCCTTCTATTGCCAGTGAAGACTCTGAACCCCCCTTTTCAAACTCTACTGCAGGCCCTAATTCTAATGTATCTGATAGAACTGTGTCTAGTTTAAACCTTTTTAGGAGTGCAAAAGAGCCTCCAATTCAGATAGGGAAGTTTGAGGGTGATGAAGCAGATAAGTTAGCATTCTCCCGTTTTTTGTCTAAGTTTAAAGCTGTAATTGACGGCAACCCTGTTTACACAAATGAGGAGAAACTTATACATTTGATTAGCAATCTGGGAGATGTGGCTTATGAAATGATTAAACATTTGAGTCCGGAAGGCTCTAATTACGTCATTGCTTTAGATATTTTAAAGAAGGAATTTCTGGATAGAGACTTTATAGTAGAGAAAATAATTGTTAGGCTATTAGACATTTCTCCTCCTCCTGAAGATAGTTTAGCGGAGGTAAAATCCTTCATTAATGAGGTTAAGGCTTTAGCTTATGACCTTAAGTCATATGGATTAGATTTCCTTGCTCCTGATACTGCAGGTTTTAAACTGATTAGTTCGCTCGTAGTTAATAAATTACCTCCAAGGTTTGTCAATTTATTAATCGATAAAACTCTAACAAATTACCCTAGTATAAATGACGTGTTTGAGAATTCGTCTACCTTAATGAAACGCTTGGAGCTGATGCAGAGGTCACAAGCCAAGCATGAAAGTAATAACTTTAGGAATGATAAATTTGGCAGACACAAGAATAATTATCCTAATAAAAATTCTAATAATCTTGATAGTTCTAAATATAATAAATTTATCAATAATAAGCATGCTAATGGTGGTCAAAACAAGGGCCATGGTAATAATGAAAAGAACTCCACCCCCAATGGTTCTAAAGGTACCCTTGAAAATTTTAAGACTACTCAAAAGTCTGCCAAATCTAATGTTCCTTTTAGAAGCAAAGCCGCTAATTCAGCTTTCCCGTGTAAATTTTGCAGCATGGCAGGTCATAGCATGAATAAATGTCCATCTTACACAGTCATTGAATCTAGGCTAGAACGTTGTGACCAGCTGCATATTTGTAAGTTTTGCTCGAGTGCCAAGCATGCTACAGAAGAATGTCCGGGTAATCAAGGGGGCTTTTTAGATTACGCTTGCATGTACTGTAAACTTTTTACTCATATTTCTGCTTTATGTATAAAAGGGCATTTCTAATAATACTTAGGTCAAACTATGTCATTTCTTTGCATTAATTTTAATAAAGGTGAAACAAAACTATCTCTTTCCCATTTATAGAAATCACTGTGCACAAGGGGGTAAAACAATCCGTTTTGTAGCTGTTTTAGGATTTCTGGGTCTGACGAAGTTTATGTTAGTTCTAAAGATTGGCAGGCAGCTATTAGACTTGAAAACTTTAAATAGTATTAGTAATGACATACATAGTTTTATTTCATCAAAAGAAAAAACTTTCTTTCTTAGCTCTTTTGTTATTGATTTGCCTGGTAGAAGCCAGTTTCCATTTGCTTTGCTCATTGATGAATTGATGAGTCCTTTGATATTAAGTTTGAAATATCTGGTTTAAAAATGGCTTTAGAGAATATAAATATACTTGGGCTACAGTGTAGTTCCTTATGAATGCATGAGTATGGTTTATGTGAGTACTTTGTAGGAATTGCATGCTTTAATGGGTATAGAGTTGCTATACCAATTATCTACCACCTTTTTCATTAAAGATGTATGAATGGCAGCTTGTTTTTAAGATGGGTCAGACATCTTTGTACCTATATGTGGATATCAAAAATTTTACATACTCTGTCGACAATTGATGCTCTGAATTCTGCCTTCTAATAGAATTGGAAGGCCCTTCGTGTCTCGAACATCTTGCCCATTTCCTCTCTGTTATCAGGTTTAAGTCCCTCCGCCTGATTTACTTTAATCCATTGACAAGTATTTTTGAGGACAGTGTAGAAGAGCATGGTCTTGACAATATATTTACTCTTGAAAGCCTTGGTATTTTAGATGTTAATGAAGATATGGCTAAAGCCGATATTTTGCAAGTTTCTAAATTTAATAAAAACATAGTTTTTAAAGATAGTCACTACTTTGTGAAACTTCCCTGGAAGGAAACCATTGACCTGGTTCCTTCTAATCATGTGGTGGCCCGTAAAGTCCTTGACCGAGTTGTCTCTAACTTACATTATAAAGATTTATTCGATGATTATCGTAAAGCTTGTAGCAAACAGTTGTGTGATTGTATTATTGAGAAGGTGAATACCCTCCAGAATATGCCAAATTTTATTTTCATTTCCCCATCGGCCTGCCCTAAAGACTGAGGCTCAGGTGTACTACCAAAATGCGCCCAGTTTTCAATTGCTCTTTAAAAACCAACCCTAAATTGCCTTCTTTGAATGAAGCTCCCTCCCAGGCCATTGACCCTTATGTCCTTACTCCTACAATTAATTAATGAAATTTTAGGTGTAAAAATATGTCATTTCTTTGCTGATATAAAGCAGGCCTTTCTTGCTATTAAATTACTTCCAGAAGACTAGCAATAGATTTTTGTTTTTTTCTGGGTACGAAAATGGCAAAAATTGTCACCTACCGCTACACCACATTGGTGTTTGGTTTTGTTAGCAGCCCTTTTATTCTCCATTTTGTCATGAAACACCATGCCTCTAAATTTCCAGATGATTTATGCTCTAGACTGCTAGCAAGCAACTTTTATGTAGATAATTTTCTTTATAGTAGCAATAATCCTTTAGAATTAAAGTATATTTATAAAGAATCATGTGTGAGAATGGATGAGGCTTCCTTTAAACTTAGGAGTTGGAATTCTAACTTGCCAAAGTTAAATTCTATGTTTGAAGCGGATGGCAGATTTGCTGCGCATGGTTGCCCAGAAGAGAAAGTTTTAGGTTATAGATATCATTTGGAAAATGATAGCCTAAGTTTTGCAAAAGTTGATCTTAATATAGAGGATAATACTAAAAGGCAAATCTTGTCAGCCATTTCCTCTGTTTTTGATACTTTGGGATTAATCTTGCCTTTAACAGTTAGTGGTAAGATATTGATGAGGGACATATGGGGTTTGATTCCTAAAGTAGATTGGGATACTGTCCTAGATTCTAAAATTATAACTGAGTGGAAAAGGGTTGCTTCTTCACTTAACAAGTCTTCTGAATTATCTTTTAAGAGAATGGCCCTTAATAAGGACAAGGTTTATGGTTTGCATGTATTTTGTGATAGCTCAAAAACTTATTATGGATTTATTGTGTATGCATGTTGTGATAACATTTCTGAATTAGTCTTTTCTAAGGCTAAAATGGCCCCTTTGAAGAAGTTGAGCATCCCATGCCTTGAACTTATGGCTTTTGTGCTTGCATTTAAGTGTTTGCCCAGCATTTTGTCTTCCTTTGAAGATATTAATTTTAAATTTTTAAATTTAGTAGTAGATGCCCAGGTAGTGCTATCCTGGCTATTAACAACTAATCCTAAATGTAAGTCAAAACTGGTTAAAAATACGCTTAAAGACATTGAACTTGCAAAAAAGAAAATACTTTCCGAATTTAAGTTGCCAATATATTTCAGGTATACTGATACCAACAGCAATCCTGCTGATTTATTGACCAAAGGTGTATCTTTTAAAAAATTTATTGAAATTAAAAAATTCTGGGTGAATGGACCTCCATTCTTGTCTAATGATTTTGAAAATTGGCCTACACATGAGCTGTTGAGCATTCCCCCTGAGTGTAAACTTAAGTCCTTTGTACATTGTACTGTGACTAATGCTGTTGATGATGTCTTAGACATTGAAAGGTTTTCACAGTTTGATAAGTTGATTAAGATAACTACTTATCTGTTTAAATTTAGGTATATTAAAGTGGTGGAAGCTGATCCCGCCAAATGTGCTGTACTTTACTGGATTAGGCGTATGCAACTTGCCTTTTTTCTAAAAAAAAATAGTTTTCTCAAAACTAATTATGATTCTCAGCCTATTCCCTCTCTTGTTAAAAACCTAGATCTATTTTTGGACGATGATGAAATTCTCCGCTCCCATGGGAGGATTTCTAAGTCTCTTCATTTTAGTTTTGATATTTGTAATCCCATTTTATTGGGCAAAGCCCACCATTTCACCCGATTGATTATTTTGAATGCTCATTCCCAAGTTCAGCATCTTGGGGTACAAACTACTTTAAATTATGTTAGAAATAAAGGGTTCTGGATACCTCAAGCCAGATAAGCTGTTAAAATTACCTTGTCTTCCTGTTTCTTATGTAAAAAATATAATGCTCTCTGCTACAATTATCCCAAACTTACCAACTTGCCAAAAAATCAACTAATTTTGATCAAACCTTTCCATCATGTGGGAGTTGATTTCACAGGTCATGTTTTTGTTAAGGGCACAGAAAATGAGAATTACAAAATGTATATTTTACTTTTTACTTGTTTGAGCATTAGGGCCTTACACCTGGAACTTGTTCCTGACATGTCTACGGAAAATTTTTTGCTTGCCTTTCAAAGGTTCTGCAATAGGTACACTATTCCTTCTCACTTGTACTCTGATAATGCTCGAGCATTTGGAAAATCAGGAGATATCCTGAGAGATGTATTTTATTCCCAAGAATTTTGTGATCACCTTACTAGGTGTCACATTAAGCATATTAAAATTCCTCTTTATGCTGCGTTTATTGGAGCAGCTTGGGAAAGGCTTATTAGGACTGTTAAAAAATGTTTATATAAAACTGTGCAAACTAAAAAACTTTCTTATTTTGAACTACTGACCACTTTATCCTCTATTCAAGAAGCAATAAATTTTAGACCTCTCAATTATAGCTCTTCTGAAAATGATTTAAATATCATTACTCCCAATTCCTTTCTGAAAATGCACTCCAATTCGGTTCTTGTCTTTAGAGACTCGGAAGATCCATCGAGAGAGATGGACAGGGATGTGTACTTAAAGTCTGGATCAGCAAACTATAACTTGTGAAAATTCAAAAGGCCATTGTAAGAAGAATATTTGTATGAGTCTCAGAGAGCATAGTTAGAAACTTGTATCAAGTCCTTGGACCTAAATCGATATAAAGATGTGGCGAATGTTGTACTGTATAAAATGCCTAGCAAACCTAGACTCTTTCTGATGTTGGAAGTCATAGGAAAGTGGTTGTTAGGGCATGATAAAATTATTAGGTCTATTAAAAATAAACAAGCAATTGGTTAAAACTGTTCATCATTCTATTTTGCAACCTGTTATCCTTATTGAATGTTTTTTTTCTATAACCACTCTGGGCAAAATCCAGAGTGAAATGAAGGATTGATATCGACAATTCTGCTTGAAGTTCTCTTAATACTGATCCTAAACCTCCAGTTGCTAGGAGTAGGCAGCAGAGTGTTAAGAAAAGACCTGCAAGGAAGGCTGCTGTCAAGTTCAGGAAACTCTTGAAAGAAAAGCTGGATGATTTGTAAATAATAGTTTCCTATTAGAATTTAGTTAGATTTAGGGTTTATTTTGTATTGGCTTTGTTATATGAAGCTTAAACTTTGTAAATATGTTTGATTTGCTTTATAATAATGCATGGTATGGTATGAGCAATTGCATGTTGTTCTGAATTGAATGTTATGGTTTAAAAGTTGTGTTTGTACATTTGAAAATCAATTCCCCTTAATTTGCCTGCAGCAAATTGTTTTTTGCTGGGAGGATATTAGGAATATTTTATTCCTGTATTAAACCTTACTATTTTGCTATTAATTATATTAGATTTTACTAAAGGGTTTTTTAAAATGTTTACAAAAATTTATGAATATTTCTTGTCCCTCTATTTGCACTATGGTTTAGAGACTTTCTTGGCTGTGAAAATATATTTTGTTTGGCAACAGCGAAAGTTTGTTTTGAAACTTTAAAACGAGAGACTTGAAAATTAAAAGTCTTTTGAGTAAATCGTGAGATGATATAGCTCCGATCTTTTTTGTAGCATTATGCTATATTAACCCTTTGATGCCGAGGGAGTGATTCCGCTTATAAATAAAAAAATTTTTGTTTTTAATATCTTCATTAGACCTCTAATAAGGGGTTTTGATTTTTTTTTTTTTGATGCCCTATGCCCAAAAATAGGGTGATGCAACAATGCATCTCACGGCGTTAAGATCGTCATAACAAATAAACTGCAATTCCTTTTTATTCAAATTTAGACTTTTAGTAATTGAATATATATATATATATATATATTATATATAATATATATATTATAAAATAATATATATAAATATATATATATATATATATAGTATATATATAT
>JABUQX010132736.1:5000-28003 GCA_015478945.1 Trachelipus rathkii | reverse complement strand
AGAGCGAAGAACTTAATTTTTTTTTTAAATTCCACTCATAAGTTTCCTTCAATTATTTGTATAAGGTTGCCCTTCCTCTTTTCCCATCACAGCCCCATGGGCTATCCGGTGCCTCTTCCCGCATTGTTTACGTTCACCCAACACTCCTCCCCGTGGATGAGAGTATAGTTGAAAAACCGGTCATTTACGCTCACCTGACCGGGCCGCCAAATGTAGGGAACCTGAGCCTTGGCTAACCACTGGGGAGGCTGGTTCCAGCTTTGTGTGATTAATCTCGGGCTTTACGTGAAGATACAAAGAATAAGGTGCCGTGTGGTACGCGGGTGGGTCACTCACGTAGAGTTCTGGAGGATTCCACGGCCACATCCACAGCCCACCCTACGGGGTGGGTGGGGTCCGGGTGGTTATGTGGGTCTCTGGACTGAGACTTGCTGTTGAGAGAAGGATTACCCTCCCTTATGAAATAAACGCCCTTCCAGTCCATCCTGTTATTTACGTTTATGTCTCATTTGTTTTATTGTTATGCTATTCATTCATGGAGACGAAGTTTGTGTTAAAAATTTTTTTATGGAAAAGCCTTTAATTAAATGATATAACGTGTTTAAAGCAAGGTGGGCCAAACAACATCAACAACAATTACCATCTGTCAGGTACCCAGCCTGACCCTACCACGGTCCTTACTACTTCTAGACCTGGTACCTATGCTTTGCTTCCTTCTTCTACACCTGAGGGTCTTTCGCAAAAGTTCATCGATTCGTCGACCAGCAAACCCCGAACACCTGAGGTGCCCCAACGGCCCGGACAATCCCGCAAAGGTGCCCCCCCTAACAGTCGTTCTCATTCGCTTACTCCATATGCTGTACCCCTTCCAGGAATGTCAGCAGACATATCATTCCAGATGTATTACACATTGCTAGCATTATACATAGCCGGTGCCAAGCTGCTTTTCTCGAACGGCAACTTCAACTACTATGAGAATATTTCACAATGGGTAACTCCAATGGCTTCCCTTTTTCTCCCCATAAAACTCAGCAGGGTTTTTAAGAAAAAGGGAATCGAAAACTTGCCACCTTCATCCAGCCGAACCAAACCTTATACGGTTCACCATTCCTATTACTTCACCAGTAAATTTCTAGGACTCATTTAGAATGACCACTTAAACATGGCCCTACACATAACAACCTGAAAACAACTTGTCATGGCGCGCTTGACGTATTACGTCATCTCGTCTCAAAATCTTGGGTCGCTGATCGCAAGTCCCGTTGACGTCTATATAATCGCCAGTTCGATCGAAAGGCTGGCACTATGGCTGTGTTAGTATATGTCAATCCTCCCCTACTCTACTGCATCTGTTGGATCCCATACAAAGCGAGGCAATCCGTATCTCCACTGGAGCCTTACGATCGTCGCCCCGAGGTAAGCTTGAATTTTGCAAGCCAATGTGATGGCCACTCTCTCTTCGAAAGAGTACATCAGTGTACAATTTATCTTCGTTTTCAAACCCCAATAACCGTCTGCTCTAACACCGATTCTGCAGGAGGTGCCTCAGAATCTAATTACTGGCCATTTGCGAACACGGTTCATAATATCTTAAATTCCTTAACATCCCTTTACCAAAGGTGCTGCCTTTCTCAGACGATGAAAGATACACACCTTGGTTATTCCCCGCTCCACCATTTGCTTGGCTCTAACCTCTCTTTCCAAATTTAGCCATTCTGCTGCCTTGTTAAAGGCATCATTCCTGTCTCAGTCCGTAGTTCATGATGAGTTTACTCCAGTATTTATTGATGGCTCTAAAACTGGGAACAGTGTGGGCGCATATGCTGTCTTTCCTGATCGCAACCTTTCCCATACCCTCCCCCCCTCATGCTTCATTTTTACGGCAGAATTAATGTAATGATTGCGCTTTCTTCAAATTCTAATCCTTAACCAAAATCATCCTTATGTCATTTATTCAGATTCGCTCAGCGGCCTCCAGCGCTTAAAACCCTATTCTAAAAACAGCAATGGTATCTGCTGTGCAGCAATTTCTTCGGCTGCTCCATTCCCGCAAGAAAAATTATTTTATGTTGGACCCCCTCTATGTAGGGGTAACTGGCAATGAAATCGCTGAACAGAGAGGCCAAATGGCCACCTCCTCTTTTCGGTTGTTCCAGGTACTTCCCGGATGCCATTCGACAAGGCTACCTCGCATCAACCGATTGCTATTCCTGTTCTCCGACAAGGTTTTCAATCTTATTGGCAAGAGCGCTGGACGTGATCAGCGAGGGACGAAACTTAAAAATATAAAGCCGATCATCCGGGAGTGTTCTTCCTCCCACCGACGAAAGCGCTTACACGAGGTGATACTTGCACGCCTCCGGATTGGCCACACCAACATCACTCACAGTCACTTATATGTCACGAAACCCCCCTCCATTTGCAAATTTTGTGGAAGTCATACCCCGCAATCTTTGTTCGCCATATCTTCATTTTGATTGTCCAGCTGGACCCTAGTCGACCGCCGTATGTTACTGACTTTACGATCCATAACACCTTCCAAAGATTATCCATAGCTTATCTGAATCTTTCCCACTTAGTAGTAAACTCTATTTTTTGTTTCTACAAGAGTGAATATTCTATAATATTTGATTTGTTACGTAATACTAGGACTTTAAATGCAAGGATGTACTTTTGTTTATTTTTTTTTTAATTGATTGAAATATTTTGAAGATAGGATTATTGAATTTTGCTGGTTGATTTTTTCAACCCAAGTGTGGCCGCTTTGAGCCGTGGTGGCTCCTGTACACTCTAACTCAAAAAAAAAAAACGTTGTGTGGCAAGAATAAAGGGGTAAATAGAGAATAGATGAAGATATTGGAGATGGTTTGCGTCATGTGAAAGGAAGGATGAGAGTCGGTTTGTTAAGGGAGTATAGTGGCGAGTGTGTTGGGAACCGACCGCTGGGAGACCGAAGAAAGAAAGTGGATTGAGTCAGGAAAGGAATGTCTGGAGAGGGAAATGTGAGTTTGTCAGAGGCGAGAAGAAAAGTGTATAATAGGAGTGAATGGCGGGGTTTGTGAGGGGTATGGTTGTGGCCCACCTGGGCCAGGGATGAACCCTGGATGACGATTTACCATAGTGATGGTTCCGTCGTGGCCCACATGAAGATCTAGGTGGATTTTCTGCTGCGACGAGTCACACTATTTAATGGTACAGAGGTGGAGGACAGGGCTTTCTTTTCGACTTTTGTCCTGTTCTTCTGTTGCTTTTCTTTTTTGATGCACCGTCACGCACTTACCCCCAGTCTTGGGGGATAAAAAGGAGGATGAAGAATATACTATATATATAATATATATATATATATATATATATATATAATATATATATAATATATATATATTATATATATATATATTATATTATATAATATAATATATATATAATATATTCTTTTTTCTTTCTTCACCTTCCTCTTTGCCCAAGATTGGGGGTAAGGTGCTGTCCAAGCATCGGAAAAGAAAAGCAGTAGGAAACATGACAAACGTCGAAAAGAAAGCCCAGGCCTTACCGCCCTCTCTGTACCATTTAATTAGTGAGAACTCGCCACAGACAGAAAATCCACCCTAGAAGTTCATGGGACCGCGACGGAACCCTCACTATGGTAAATCGTTAAGTGTAAGGTTCATCCCCTGGCCAGGTGGGCCACAACCAATGCCCCCATACAAAACCCCGCCATTCTCTCCTATCATGAACCTTTATTCTCGCCTCTGCCAACCTCACATTTCTCTCCTTCAGACATTCGTTCACCGACCCATCACTTTCTCTTCGGTCTCCAAGCCGGTCGGTTCCCAACACTCACCACTATACATTCCGCTTAACCAACGACTCATTCATCCTTTCCACATGACCAAACCTCTCAACATACTTTTCATTTATTCTTCTCATGTACCCCTTTCTTCACGCCACACCACTCTCTAATACGTTCACTTCTCTCATTTTATAATTCTTTTCACACCAGCATGCCCTAAGATTGTCCTCTGGAAAAAACATTGAAACTTTAGATCATATACTTCTTATTCCATACCATAGTTCTCACTACCATACAATAACACAGGTAACACATTACCCTCATGTAGACTCTAGCGCACTCAAGACTTATCCCTTTACATCCAAACGATTTAATGCCACCAGCCACCTTCCTGCATTCACAACTTCCTACTACACTCTGCATCATCCGTTCCCTCTCATCCAACACATACCGTAAATATTTAAACTCAGACACTTGCCTCCAGCACCATCTCATCTAACATAACTTCACACTGAGGACTTTCTCACTCCACAACCATAACCTTACTCTATCTACGTTTACTTTCAACCCCTCCTTTTACATACCTGCCAAATCTCTGCACCAATCCTCTCAAAACTCTCTTCAGACTCGCCAACACAGAACCAAATCATCCGCATACCAATAGGTAGGCACCCTTCACTCCTCTCCATTCTCCATCATTCTAACACCTTTCCTGCCACCCCCATCTCTCAATAACCCCATCCATATATACATTGAATAACCAAGGAGACATACCACAAACCAATCACCATTGACACCCTTTATTCTTACACACGGCTTCACGTATCGTCATAACAGACTTTTGATTCCATTCAAAGCCTTACACCAACATCATATATCACTAATACCTGGCATAAAGCGTCCCTATTAACTCTATCATACGCCTGTTGTAAATCCACAAAACCCTAAATATATTTATTCTTCTTCTCCCCTCATTTTCTCATCATTTGTTCAATGTAAAGATTTGATCCACACATCCTTCTCCTAAACGCACCTTGTTCTTCCAATCAGTCCGCGTCAGTCACTGCGACGCACTCTATATATATATATATATATATATATATAATTATATATATATATAATTATATATATATATATATATATATATATATATATATATATATATATATATATATATAATTATTTATCTTCCGCAATATCTCCAACAGATCGACTAGCGTTTCCATTCAGTGTTCCCCAGTATCTGACGGCGAAGTTCAATTTCCGATAAGAGAAGTTGGCACACAATGCTTTAATAACAACGAAAGAACGCCAAGAAAGATTCGGCTTAAAAACTTGATCCATAAAAAATATTACCATAATAGGTATTTAAAGAAGAGAAATCAATTTTTACATTTAAAATTAAAGGAGAAAAGACTTCACAAGAAAAATGTAACCAAAAAAGATGTAATTGAGTTCTGCGGCAAACATTTACCTCTTTTCCTGACAGAACTGCTCAACTCCCAACTTAATAAAAAACAGAAGTGGACTGAAACAATGAAGAACTTATGCTTACCTTTATACCTGAAATCCCCGAAAGCTTATAAACTTCTTAGAAAAATGCTTAAATTACCGTCTGTTGACACCCTAGTCAGATTCCTTCGTGTATCTTCTGTAAACCCTGGTTTTAATCATCAGTTATTTCATAACATAAAGAACGCCGTTAAAAATTGCAAGGAATGGATAGATGCGTGGTCTTACTTATGGATGAAATACACCTTAAGAAAAATTTATTGTTTAAAGTTCGGGGCGAGTATATAGCTGGGTTTGAAGATTTTGGGAACGAACGGAGGAATTGCTTGCCAGCATCTTCAGCACTATGTTTTATGATAAGAGGTATCAGTGGGAATTTTCGCCAGCTAATTGGATACGTTTTCAGTTCTGGGCCTGTTAAATTAAACATTTTGAAGCCTTTGCTACATGAATGTCTTTTTAAATTGGATGAAATTGGGCTTAAAGTTGTGTGCATGACAACCGACCAAGCAAGCAATTTCTCCCTATTATTTAAAACTTTAGGAGTAACAAGCTGCAAGCCTTACTTTCTATTTAAAGGCGAAAATAATGAAAAAGAAAAAATCTTTGTCATTCCCGACGTTCCACATTTGCTAAAAAGTACAAGAAATGCCTTTTATGCTAACTGCATATCAACATATGAAGGCATTGTAGAATGGAAATACACACGTGCATCTTATAATTTGAAAATAAATGGTAATTTTCCACTCATACCAAAGGTAACCAATGCTCATGTAAGATTAGCACCATTTGGTGCTAAAATGAAAGTTAAACTTGCTTCTCAGATATTAAGTCGGTCTGTATCAAAGGCTTTGGAATTATTGCGGAAGGAAGTTAAAATTGATAAAAATAGTTTTGCGACGGAGAAATTTTGTTTAAAAATGAACACTTTATTTGATATTTTAAATTCTTCACCTTTCCAAAGAAAAAGGACACCTTTCCATCAAGAATTGAGAATTGGAAATGTAGCTTGGGAATATCTTTCTCATATGAAATTGTGGATTCAAGGGTGGAAGATATATAGAGGACAAAATATGGTTACTGCACGATTTAGGTTTGTACAAGGATGGATTCAGGCAATTAATGGTATTACTGAGTTATTAAAGGAATTGCAGAATTATAATTTCAAATATATATACACTCGCAGATTGTGTCAAGATCCGCTAGAAAATTGTTTTGGCGATATTAGAGGAGCAGGCGGTTGGAGCGATAATCCAACATGTGCTCAGTTTGAGGCTTTGTTTCAGAGAGCAGCAATTAATTCTCTTGTCAGATTTGCTGAATCCAAAAACTGTGAAGCGGACGAGACACACAATTTTCTTTCTTCAGCTATGTTTAAGCAGGATGATCATGCAATGGGGAACGCTAGTGTTTTAAGTTTAGATCATTCTTACAATGTTACTTTCCCTTTGACAAACCTAGATAATTTTGAGGAAGTTAATGGCATGAGGTATGTTTGTGGACTTCTCGCAAAAAAAATATTACAGTTTCATAAAGAAAAAGTGTGTTCAGTGTGTGACCTAACTTCTTTCAATGAAGAAATTAGAGAAAATATGTTTTTGCAAATTAAACAGTATGAGCATTTACCGGCTGATCAGGGTTTAACTTTTTGTTCAAATAAATTTTTTTCTTTTTTTAAAGCTTGTGAAGCAATATTTTGTAAAGAATTTAATGTTGTATGCATGAACAATAATATAACAACTTACTTAGCAAATAAGTTAAAAGAGCTCAATTATAATTTTTGTTCACCAAGAGTAGAAAATTTTGCATTACGGAAATTTGTAAACATTAGGAGTATATTATAAGCTTTCAATTTTATAATTGATAGTAACTTTTTCAAAAGTTTCTGATAAAACAAAGAAACTAAATTTTTTTTGAATTAATAAGAAATTAAAACTGAATTATTATTATATTATTATATATATTATTATTATTATTATTTATTTTATTATTATATTATTATTATTATATTAGTATTATTATTATTATTTATTATATTAATAATAATTGTCTTTATGATTGGTTATCATATTTTTATATTATCATTCGTTAGTTATTGTTACTCATTATTATTATTATTGTTATTATTTAATTATTATTTATTATTTTTATTATTATCGTCATTATTATTATTATTTTATTATTATTATTAGTAGTAGTAGGTAGTATTATTATATTTAATACCATTTTGTATAGTATTGATATAATGCTGAAATGTTCTATACACTAATATATATATATATATATATTATATATATACTATATAATATATATATATATATATATATTATATATATATAATATAATATATTAATATATATATATTATATATATATATATATATATAATATATATATATATATATATATATATATAATATATATTTAAAGCCCAAGTTGAAAAACAAGATTTTTCAATAATTTTTAAAATTAAAAACAAGGACTGTTTATTGATTTAAAAGACAAGGCAAACCACACATACCCCTACATGAAAACCATTCAGTGAGAAAAGACTATCGCTTTACTTACAGCGAGGCAGATTAATAAAAATTAAAAAGCTGGTTAAAAGAGTTTCACATCTAAGTGTTTTTGCAAAAGAGGTAAAATTTCTAACGATGGTTTTCCGAGAATAGTTGCAAAGGATGTTTCACTTTTTATTGTAGTTTATTTTAAAAGTAGTTAAAATTGTGACTACCAAACCTAGAGAGGGATCGAAATTAAAATAAAGATTGGTCTCCATCCTGGAAGCACTCCTTATTAACGCACAGAGGTTTTTTTTGTAAAAAAATCTTAGGGCGGAGTCGGGGAAAAGTTTAGAGGAATCATCTATGATAGAACAGGAAGCAAAAATTATTGTCTTTATCAATAAAAACGTTAGATATGCAAAACTTACAGGAATAAGTAGAAGATTTCGAGTAGTATTTATTTTAGTAAGAGAATAAAAATTTCTAGTAGTAAGATTGACCAAAGGGTAGCAAGCTTTCTTTGAGTGTAAGTGAACTTGTCGATTATTTTCCTATGAAGTTTTGCTGAACAATAAAATCATTCGGTAAATAGAAGAAGGGAAGCATTTACAGGTCCGCTACTGCCCTTTTGCCGAATTAATAGAAGAACAAACGCGACAATATCATTGCATCTTTTGCGTAACAACAAAAATTATACGGTAAATTTCTGTTATTTACATGCAACTCTATTATTACACACACTAGTTGAAAAGTAACGCTTATTCTGCTGTAAAATCTATTACACTGCAGATAAGGTAATGAAACAAAGACTGAGAAAATGTCAAAGGTTTTTTCAATGAGCATGTACAAATTTTTTTTTTTTTACATAATCTCGAACGTCAATACATTTCTGCAAACGTTTAACCCACTTCTCAAAACTGGTTGAAAAAAAGTCTTGATCCGTTTACCGAAACCAGTCTAACACCGGTCTCTTCACCTTATCATCTGGACCAAATCTCACTCCTTGGAGACTTTTACTTCAACTTTGAAAATTAGTTAAAATTACTGGGGACCAGATCAGGACTGTAGGGTGGATGATTTTTGACCTAGAAGTTCAAGCATTGAAGCATTTGGGCACTGCAATGTGGTCGAACATTGTCATGATGCAGGAGGAAAACGGTACGGTGTGATCTTATTCGACGCATACGGCTCTTGAATTTCTGGAGAGTTTCACAATCACTTTTTTAACCTCTATTCTGATGTTTCTGTCTTTCATCATGGGGTATACCGCTTTCATAACTAATCCATACTTTTCCATTCTTCGCGTAATCTCTCCTCAACCCTCCCTTCTGTTAAAACATCCTTCGAGATAATTGCAGGTATTTACCGCCTTCACCTCCTCCTCTCTCACCATCATTCTCATCCCCTCCTCCTTTCCTCCGGTTACTGTTAATATCTCTGTCTTCTGTATGTTCATCTAGCTTCATCCCTGCTTCCTCCAACTCCTCCGCAAACAACTCCACCACATCTCGAATCGCCTCCTCTCTCTCGCTCCAACATGCCAGATCGTCCGCATATGCCATTATGTCCCTTCAAATTCCAGTCTTCTTCACTTTCCTTACACCACGTCTAAAATAATATAACGGCAGTGGCGATAAAACACTTCCCTGCTTCACTCCTTTTCACCTAAAACCATCTATCGTTCTCGCACTCAGTTCTAACCTTACAGCGGCATTTCTCATACATACTTTCTATCGCCTTCTTTAATCTACCCTTCCTCAAAACTCGTTCTCCCATAGCTCTCCAGAGCTTTTTCCTTGCCACCGAATCGAATGCCTTTTGTAGATCGATGAAGGTCAAAGAATCTCTTGCCATATTCAAGCATCTTCTCCAAGACCATTCTCAGTGTGAATAAGAGGTCCGTCGTTCCTCTTCCTTTTCTAAACCCGTACTGTTCTTCTCCGAGTCTCGGCTCTACCTTCTCTCTCAACCCCTCTCCAATAGTCTTTCGGAGATTTTCGTCAGATGGTCCATTCATTGAGATACCCCTATAATTATTACAGCTTCCGGCATCTCCTTAACTTTATATATCGGTATTATTATTGCTTTGCACCACCTTTGCCGGCACCTTTCCCTCTCTCAACAGTTGTTCATCAAACTGATGAATTCTCCCTTTCAGCTCCTCTTCTCCCTCCTCCACCAACTCCACAGCCACTCCATTTTCTCCTAGAGCTTTACCCTTCTTCATCCTTTTTATAGCCTCTTCATATTCCTCCACCCTTATCTATCCTCCTTCATCCTCCTCTTCCTCCTTCCTTGTTCTGATCTGCAGCTTCTTCCTCTTCTTCTCTGATTCTACATTTAGAGATCTCATAGTATTCGAGTCCATCTATCATTCTTTCTGGCCGGGTTCACAAGAATCTCTCGTTTCTATCTTATGTCTAGCTTCGCTTTTTTGGTTTCTTTAGCCTTCGCATCTTAAACAGCTTTTTCTTCCCTTCGCCCACATCTCTCTTTATTTCTCCCATTCGTCTATGTCTCCATCTTTTTTGCTCTCCTCTTGATTTTTTCTCTTACTGGCTCATTCCTTGCCTGATACATATTCCTCCCTGCTGCAGCTGTTCTTCTTCAGCCACTTCCTCTTTTTCTCTGTTTTTTTCTTAATTGCTTTTTCACTTCTTCGTTCCACCATGGTGTATGTCTCTTCCTAGTACCTCCTACTCATCTTTTACCAAGAGTTTTCTTTGCCACTTCCCTGATGACATCCTGCAAGTCTTCGTTTTCTTCTCCATTCCTTAGGGTTACCTGCATTTCCCGTTCATAATTTCGTCTCGTTTCTTGTTCTGCCAACTTCTCCACTCTGATCACTGCCCTCTTCTGCTCATTTATATATATATATATATATATATATATATATATATATATATATATAATAATATAATAAATAATATATATATATTTATACATATATTTTATATACTATAATATATATATATATATATATATATATAAATATATATATATATATATTATATATATATATATTTATACCTATATATATATATATATAATATAACTGCATATAACCTTATTTACAAATAAATTTGATAAAAAGAAATAAATCATATTGGAACATGATAAATTTTAATTTAATTTCCGTAAAAACTACCATCATAATTGCATAGTAAATATAAATGTCACAGGCCTGGCATCTTCTACAGATTTTTCTGTAGATTTCATTTTAAACTGGCAACGTTGTTTACAACTTTTACGTTATTCTTCTTCTCGAAGAAGGAAAGGGTTTTTTTAAAGGTGCACCAACTTATAGATTAAATTGTTCACAGCTATTCACTTAATAAATTAATATTATGCTATACACTATATTTCTTATTTTAAATTATTCCACTATTTGCTTATAGTAATAACATTATTAACATTATTACCACTATCACTATTATTATTAATATGGTATACGCCATATCACCATTCACGAAAAGAATAATGTGATAGCAGGGGAATTCCGAACCTTTGCCACCAGTGGAAGAGAATTTAAAAATTCACGAAGACGAAGAGAATTTAAAAATATTCTTCAATGACTCGACGACATCGGGAAACGCAGCTTCACACTTTCTATAATTTAAAGTTTCAAGTTTCTTCTTTTTTAATTTTCTGTTTAATATAATTAATAATTCAATCAAAATAAGTAAAAGAAATGTTGCCGAAAAATAAGTTGCTCCTCCTCCAGATTTTGATAAAAAATAAAAAATGTTTAATTGAAATTCTTAATATTTTTAGCAATTGACAAAATTAATAAAAATATTTTGGCTATTACTGAAAGCACAATCCCAATACGCTTCTCCTCTGAAATACATCCACAAAGCACATATTGGCTTTCATTTCACATATTGTGCTTTCATTTTATTCTTTTTTCCAATTAACTTTCAGATTTCCTTACTCTTTTGCACTCTTCTTCTGATGCTTCTCTATTTCGTTTCCCTTCTGCAAATTTCTGCGTCCACACTCCCGATGACGGTCGAATATATAAATATATAAATAATATTATATATATATAATATATTATATATATATATATATATATATATATAATATATATATAATATAATTAAATATATATATATTATATATATATATAATATATATATAAATATATATATATATATATATAATAATATTAATATATATAATATATATATATAATATTATATATATATATTAATATATATATATATATATATATATATATATAATATATATATATATATATATATATAAGTATACTAGAGTTATATTAATAATATATAATATATATAATATATATATATATATATTATATATATATAATAAAATATATAATATATATAATTATATATATTTATATATATATAATTATATATTATATATATATATATATATATATATATATAATATATATTAATATATATAATATATTATAATAATATAGTGCCTATCCAGGGGGGGCCAGGACCATGGTGGTCCCCGAAATTTTTAGACATTAAAAATTGTTAAGTATCAATCCGTTTAATAATTTAAAGTGAAGAGCGTTAAATTAATTTATATGAATTTGACGCTGTCAGGATCAAAATCTGTAAGTGCCTTTAGTTAAAACTAAATGTGAAGCCATCAGATAAATGCAACAATTAGAATTTCAGCAGATTTTGAAGAATGTGTAAGCGGCATTGAATCTGAGGGGGTATTGAAATTGCTGTACCAAGAATCACAATTCGAAAAAATACAGACTGACATTCCTACTTTGGATCCACAGATTTATTATCGCACATCCATTTTTATACCATTTTGGATGATTTAATATCAGCATATAGGGGAGAGAGTTTTTAATCAAAGGAAATTAAATCTCCTTGCAATGTCGTACCGAACAGGTTAATGTGCCTTGAGAAGATTAAAAGATGTAACATTTTAACAAAGAAGATCTTCGAAAGCTCAATGAATTTAGTAAAAGCAGAATGGATTTATGAAATTGAAGATGGCATGACAGCTAGAATCGTCAAAAAATCAAATGGACGACTAGTTCTTGTTCGCAGTCACAACTCATAATCTCCACATATTTACATCCTTTTTTGCAAATACTGCATTTTACCTGTCTACTGCGCAGTAGAAAGAAGCTAATACTATTGGAGATGAAAGATTTACTGGACTTGCCCTCCCTCTACATACATCGAAATATTGACACAAAAACTGAAGATGTTATCTCTGACTTTGCTCAATCTCATGCCTGGCGATTAAATTTAACAACTTAGGTTACATGATTTTAGTAATTTATGTAAATTATTCCCATTTTTTTAGAAAAATTAATATTTGGTCCTTCCACTTATATATATATATATATTATATAGAATATATAATATATATATATATATATAGATATATAAATATAAATATATATAATAAGATATATTTATATAAGTATAGTTATATAGGATAGGGTTATATAATTAGTATAAATATAAGTAGTATGTGTTATAGTATATATATTATATGCGCTGAGGGTATGCGGCTGAGGTTCAAAGGTAAAGTAGTATATTTTACCGACTGTTATTCTAGAAACCCCTAGTTTGAGATTGTCACACTCTTGGTGCGTTTATAAGACAATTAAGAGTTTTGTTGCTATGTTTTAGTCCTTGAGGGCTTTTTTATATATCTGACAAGCCGTACCTTGCTGTTAAGAATCAAATACATCAACGCTACTGTTTAGTATTGAAGGCAATGATACTCGTGTGAGAGTGTAGTGTATTAAGTGATATGAGTTCGGTTGTGTACTTCTTTATGTACGTAATATATATTCACATTAAATTAGAGGTCGTCGATATTAATAGTTTATTAAGATTTATTATAAGCACTTCGGTAAATATCAAATGTCAATATAGTTCACAATATTGAATCGAAATTAATTTCAAAAGTTATAAAAGTTTTTCAAACACAAACAAAAGTTTAAAAGATAAAACGAAAATGCAATTTCCTTTTTAGTATTATTATTATTATTATTATTATTATTATTATTATTATTATTATTATTATTATTATTATTATTATTATTATTGTTATTATTATTATTATTATTAATTTTTATTATTTTATTATTATTATTATTATTATTATTATTATTATTATTTCAAAGTTAGTTTCTTTTGATTAGTTTTTAAAACAAAATTGACTTTGAAATTAATAATGAAACTTTGCTTAAAATTTAATTAAAATTTAAAATAAATTTAAATGAATTCGAGTGCTTAAATGAATTTGAAATTGTAAAGTAAATTAAATGATTTCAAATTTTTAAAGATTTAAATTTAAACTCGAAGTTAAAATGAAATTTGAAATTTGAAGATTTCAGATGAAATAAAATTTCAAAAACAATAAATTAAAAATTAAAATTTAAAAGTTTCCAAATAATAATAAATTAAAAATTTAGCTGCTGAGTCTACTTACACGTTCCTTTTAAAGTTGACGAAAAGTTAATATTGTAAGTTAGTTATTTATAAAATAAATTCTAAGATCATTGCTTTACAATTTATTTACTTTAAAATTAAATTCTAAGATCGTGTTCTTTAAATTCTAAGATCGCATTCTTTGAATTTTTAAAGTTTACTAATTTGTCTAAGTCGAAATTTAAAAGTTCGAATGTATATTTTTACTAAGTGAAAGTTACTTAAAATTTTCTAAGTTCAAAAAGTTTACTCTATTCGCTTTTATAATCACTGATAAAAATATACTGTCTATTTTACTTTTTTATTCAAGTTGGTGAGGTTGAAATAATGAGCTGCGAACTAAGTTCCTTGGGTTTTATACCCACCTCTTGTTTACAGATATTTTGTTTTCGATTTTAGATCGGATGTGTATCCGGCGAATTATTTCGAAATCAAAACTTTATATGCAAAAGAAAAAATCTTAATTATGAAAAATACTATTGCTAAAATGGAAAAACCGTATTGCGATGTGAAAAACCGATTCTTATTCCTATTTTATTATCTTTCATAATTGTGTTTTCAATATTATAAAAAATATCATTTAATAATTTTGATTTAATGGGAATTAAGCATGCCTGTTTATTGACTGCTAGGTTTTTACGATAAACAATTGACTTTTCGATGCCCCCTTTATCAAAATTTTAAAACTTAAAATTTGTAAAGTAAGTACATAAATCATGCAAAATAATAAAACAAAAATAAATATTGCAAATTGCATTGTTAATTGCTTATCTTTTAACCAATGCTGGTATAATGGATAGTGCAGCAATCTGGACTGTCACTCAGTATGGAAAGTTACTGAAAAATGGGAACGTATGATGCATTTGATGCATATCCTCGTAATTGCCGCTGGTGAGAGTTTTACAAGGATTCCTTTTTCCCTCATATCCAAATTCCGATTGTATCCTTCTTTTATCCCAAAAATTCAATTTGCCACTTTCTGCGAAAGAAAAATATCGTTTGCAGTTATGGGATTATTCATGAAGTCGTATAGTTATGTAACTGTGGGTAGATATAGAATATACTTTATTGTATGAAAATGATTGAAGTAAGTTGTAAGTACAAATTAAAGATTTGTAAAACATTGAAAAATGTTTGAACAAAATGTAATTGTGAATTACTGTAAATGGATATGTAAGGCATATAAATGTTTCTAGTAAAGTACTATAAAAAGTTTTGTAATGTAAGATATAGAATATAAAATGATATGTATAACTGAAAGTTGAAACAGAAATGAAAAATTTTAAAAGTCTAAAAAAAAAATTCTAAAATCTTAGGGAAATTGAACTGCTGTTCATTAAACCCACCTGGTAAAAAAAAAAATAACTACTAAGATAAAAAACATATATTATATATATATATATATATTTTAATATATATATATATATATATATAATATATATATATATATATATATATATATATATATAATATATATATTTCGATTTATGGTATATAAGTAAGTAATCAATATTAAATAATATTTAAACATATATATATATATATATATATATATTATAATATATATATATAAATATATATAAATATATATATAGATATAATATATATATAATATATTATATATATATAATATATATATATTATATATATATATATATATAAATATATAATATAGTATGTTAATTCAAAAATTAAAATTAATATAATAAATCTTTGGTTAAACTTTAAAAATTTCAATCAAGAAAAAATTTTAAAATTTTTGGTGAATGGTGGTGGTGTTCTCTAACCTACTTATCAATGATGATTAATAAACCTTCCCCTTATTGAGAATTTTCTGCGTGTGAATTCTAGTGGTTGCTGTTCCACTCTCTTCCTCTCCATTTAGATTCCATCAAACAGTACCTATTCAGAAAATAACGTGAATCTGTAGACTTAAGAATCGTTGTACTACAAGTTGATCTCCAAGGAATTGAATAAGTTCTTGATGCTTTTTCTCTTTAGTTTTAACCACATACCAATAAATCTCTGGTGTTTGCATATGATGAAGGCAACAGTCTCTTTTCAATTCAGTATATATTGTCACTCATGTATTGGTAGCTTTCATTGTATATCAAGGCGTCGATGGTCCATGTTGTATCCATTGTCATTAGAAACTCATTGTGTTAAAGAATTCATTCCGTTTTACATATCTTTGAATCATCGTGTGTCTATGCCTTCTTCATTTGATTGCTTTTGAGTTTAATAATTTAAATAAGGATTCTTGGCGATATCTTTTCCAATACTTTTCTGTGTAACCTGGATCTAGGTTATTTCCAAAATATCTTTTTAATAACCTCTGTAATTAATCTGGCTGATAACCTGTTCTTCTGGTTCGAAAAATTATTTTATCTAAATAACTTCCAAATATCACTGAAACCTCCTAGATAGACTAGTTTTCTTACTATATGCACATTCTGTGCAAAATAAGCTTTGAAATGGATATTCGAGCAAAATTGATAAATGTGCTGTCATTTCATCACCATTTCTTAATGAGTATAAAATATTTCTTGGGGTCTATTAGACTGAGTTAGGATTTTTGATATTTCAGCTATTGTTTTGTGTTTGAATATTATAGGTTTATTGATCTTATTATGTTTTTATTTCTTTCATGATGCTTGAGTCTAAGAGTTCTTAGATCTTCAAATTTCCTGATCTTCTTTAATTCTGGACAATTTTACTTAATTTTATTCTCGTTACCTTCTCGCTAAAACAATCTTGCTTATAAGGTTCTGTGTTATGTCCTCTATATTCTCTCCGGTACGTAATCATCTAAGGTACCTGGATGTTTGTTATATCTTCGTTATTGGATTCTAAGTATGTTTTTATTTCTATTGATACCTCTCTGTCTTTAATTAGACTAAGTGATTAAAGCAATTGTAATCTAATAAATCTATAATTGTCGTCTACCTTCAAACTGAAATGCCGATGATATACCCTGGTTGGCTAATCCAGTGAATTAGTCTTGTTACCATTATTCTTATCCAACTGAACAAATTTTGAATATTAGTAGGATTGGTAATTAGGGAACTGGACCTGAATTGGCAAATCACAGCTTTGTTTTCTTGCTCGTTTTCCCTTTCCACTGTTTCAATGTTCTGTTTCGTATTGCTTCTCTTGATGCTTTCTTCTTGACACAATCTCGTTCCAGTTCCTTTCAGGAGTGCTTTAGAACTGTTGTGACGATCATCAATAACATCCAACTCTGATATGTCTGAAGTTCTGACAATCTTCTTGGTGTGTGAAGTTATCAACATCCATCGGTTACTAAAAAATGATTAAATTAACATGCAAGTATACCAAAAATTCTTAAAACTACTGGATTAGACCTTATTAGTTGTGAAACAACTTTAAATTAATATATGAATAAATTATTGAATATCAGGTTTTATTATCTACCCATTTGTGTACCCGTTTTGTAGAATTAAATATTAAATTATAGATATATATAGAAAAAAAATCAAAAAGTAATATTTTTATTGTAAAAGTTACTATTTCATTACATATTAATCAATATATATATATATAGACACCAAAAATAAAAATTTAACATATTTTTTTCTTTTCTTACAAGTACAATGCAACACATTCTTTATCACTAAATGTGACTCTTTTTACACCTTTGAATTTGACTTTCTTTGCAGATTGATCTGTAGGTTTTTCTGTTCTCTTGCTGTATGATCTATTCTTTCTGTACGAGATGTTGATTGTCTCGTTTGAACAGGGGATCTTTGCACCATTGTATATTGGTGTTTGGTCTATATGATAGATCTTTCTCTTTACCTCTTGTTCTTCGAGTATTTTCTTCTATCGGTAATGGTAAAGCTATTGCTTGTTCGGCAATACTAGGATCTTCTTCTGTTCTTTCGAATATTTGATCTGGTTCTAGTGTAGCATGTCCTACTTCTTCTTCTGATGTTTCTGCTACATATTCTTCATCTTCATCTACAGCATAAGGTGTTTCAGTTTCCACTGTTGAATCTCTGTTGAAATTAGGTGATCTTAGATATATTACTCTGGTTTCATTATCGTCATCTTCGTTTTCTTCATTTTTATTTCTGTACTGCATATTTCTTTTTTCTTAAGTTAACGTTAATTTTCTGTCTTGTGTCTGAGGATATATTTATATCGGTTTCTTCATTAAATTTCTCATCTTTCCCTCGTGTTCTAGCTATTTTAAAGTTATCAACATTTACTCTATATATCTTATTGGTTGTAGGATCTCTTAAGATGTATGTATTACTTGTTTCAAATTCATTCCCGTAAGCTTCAATTCGAAATGGACCTCTCCATTTTCGGAACAGTTTAGGTGATAGGTGTGGTGGTTTGATTCTCTGAGTGTACACTAAGTCTCCAATTTTTATTGTTCTATCTTTTGCCTTTTTGCTGCTCTGAGTTGAATACTTATTAACTTCATTTTCTAATGTTATTCTGGCTTGCCTTCTTATTTCTTTGATTCTTTCATATAATTTTTCTATCTTTTCATCTTCTCTTATTGGTTTAGGTGCTTTAGGTTTTATTAAGGCTTCAGAGGGTATATCTGACGGCATACGCTTAGTGTAGCCATAGAGTAAGAAATGGGGATCTGTTTTAATGCTACTGTTGTATGTGTTATTTATTGCTGCCTGGGCCAAAGGTAAATATTGGTCCCAATCGCGCTGCTTATCCTTGACGTAACATCTCAGAAAGTTCGCTATATTTGCGTTTGTAGTTTCGACAAGACCATTGCTATTGGCGTGGTAGCTACTTATTTCTACCTTTTTAATTTTAAACTTTCTTGCATACACCCTTTCATAAGCTTCCAACAAATTCCAAAGCATTTACAGAACCTGGTCTGGCAAAGTGTGACATACTACTATTTCTATTATTAAAAACATCTACTATTCTTGTCGCTATCTCTGGATCTTAATGCTGCTAATTCCACATACCTTGTTAGTTGATCCTTGAAGACGAGTATGTACTTATTTCCTCTTGATGATGTTGTCAATGGACCCATTATGTCCATAGCAATCTTTTGAAAAGGTTGCTCTGCTAAAGGATATGTTTTTATGGTTGCCTTTTTAGGTTTATGACCTTTCGCTTCTTGACACGTATGACAGCTTTTACAGAAATCTTCAACTGTTTTTCTTATATTCTGAAAATGATATCTTCTCCTTAGTTTTTCTAGAGTTCTTTCTGTTCCACTATGACCTTGTATTGAATGAGTCATATCAATGGCTATATCTATCAAAGATTTTGGCAACCATATCTTATAGTTTTCTTTAACTTTTATATAAATCATATCTTTGAAGAATTTCAAACCTTTTATCCTTTTACTAGCTTGTAGATCTTTATATTCCTCTTTCTTTTCATCTGCTTTCTTTTGTTCTTTTGAGATAGTACTTGTATCTAACGTTAAAATTTCTTCTGTTTTATCTCTATCTTTTATTTTTTATTATCTTTAGCTTTATCTATTTCTTTATCTTTGTTATCGGAGTTCTTTATCTTATCACTGTTCTTAATTTTTTCAGTTTTAAAGATATTATTTCTTTTAGTTTTGAGCTCTATCATGTTGAGTTTTTCTTGTTTAGTTTCTTCGGCTCTTATCTCTTCCTCATCTCTTTCTCCTGTGTCAGGGATATATCTAGATAAGAAATCTGCTACTGAGTTCTTAGTACCTTTTATATGTTCCAAGGCTGGATTGAAATCTGATACTGTTAGAGACCATCTTGCTAGTCTTGCTGTTGGATAGTCTTTCCTAGTGAATATCGAGACCGCTGCTGAATGATCGGTCTTCACTCTTATTTTGTATCCATATATTAAGTTCTTAAACTTCCTAGCAAAAGTGAATACCTAAGCATTCATCTTGTAGGGGCGGTAAGTTCTTTTCTGTTGACAATGGTTCTACCTCGCAAAGCTAAAGGTAGTCCTCTCCTTTTTCATTCTCTTGCAGTAATACTGCTCCTAGACCATGTATGGATGCGTCGGTCACTACAATAAATTCTTTATTAAAATCTGAATATTGTACTATCGATCTTGCTAACAGTAAATCTTTCAGTTTATTCAACGATCTTTCTTGTTCTTCTCCCCATATAAATTCTTGTTTTTTCTTTAGTAATTTTGTGATGGGTTCTGCGGTACTTGAAAAGCCTGGCAGTAACGTTCTGAAGAAGCCGAAAAAACCAAGGACAGAGCGTACCTCTGGTACACTGGTAGGTGTCCTGATCTTCGATAAGGTTTTGAGTTTTTCGGGGTCTACTGTAACACCTTGTTCCGATATTAAATAACCTAAAAATATAATTTCTCTTTTGAAGAATTGACACTTCTCCAACTTGATTTTAAAGTTGCTTTTCCTCAGTGCTTCGAAAACTCTTGATAGGCTTCGATAGTGTGAAGGTACATCCTGTGAATATATGATGATATCATCAATGTAGCTGAGGCAGTCTATGCCTTACAGCCCACTTAATACAAGAGACATCACCATACTGAATACTGCGGGGGATTGTTTCAGCCGCATTGGTATAACCCGTGGTTGGAAGCATCCTAGCTGTGTTCTAAACGCTAGTATGGGTCTGCTTTGTTCATGCAATGCCACCTGAAAGAACCCGTCGAGAACGTCTATCGATGAGAAGATGCTAGCTCTCCCTAGTGAGTTCACCGTGTCCTTTATGAACGGTATTGGAAAAGCATCTGAAACGCTAAACTTATTTACCTTCCGGTAGTCAACACAAATCCTGGGACGTCCTCCAGATTTCTTCGGAATCACGAGCAATGAACTAGAGTGGGGGTGACACTGATGGTTCAATCAGATTCTTTCTTAACTGATCTTCCGTCCAGGTATTGATATCTTTGACAAAAGATCTAGGTTGCTGATACTGCGGGGTAAACAGCACCTTGGGACATTTCTCATCTAGTTCCAATTTAAATTCATAATAGGGGAACTGTCCTATAGGGTCTTCTGACAATCCTACAACATCTCTGTTGTTCATAAGGAACTCTATAATATTTTCAAGTTCTTAAGGTCGTTGTAACACTCGATGTTTTTCTTCATCTTTCGTCAGTATCTCTTTATATGTCATATACAACTCCCTCTCTGATAGTCCTTCAGTTACCGTAGGAATCTTCCATTTTTTATAGTCTTTTCTGGACTCTTGCATGGTTTGTGCGTGTATCTGTCTCATCATAGTGTTTCTTGTGGCATTAACCCTTTCTATCTCAGTATGTTCTCTTCTCAAGACTGGATAAGCTGTGGTATTGGCTTCACCCTTTAGTATTTCTATAGGGCGGCTCCCTAAGTTAATTAGTTCATAATTATATACTATCTTCACTGTTGTAAGGTGCTTCTAACAAAGATTGCTGCGCTGCCTCTAAAGGCATCTGTTGGTACAGTAATTATCATGCTGTTGTCAGGCATTTGTTGCGCTTTTTCATTTTCGATCTTTGCTTCTAAGATATATTTATAATTAGGTATAATTCTTTTATTATTTCTAAGTTTAACTACACACATAGTATCTACGTCTTCATATAAATTTAGGTTCTCCTTTTATTTCAGGTGTGTATTTATCTAAGTTATTACCATTGCGTATTTATTACTGACAGTTTTTCTTTTATTCTTTCCCTGATCTCTTTTGACTGGTTTTGTGTCTTGGTCTGTTTGACTCGAGAGTTCTGCTAAAAAATCACTTTTTCCTGAGTTTTTTAAGCTGCTCCACTCAATCGAGGGACGATAACGGCACATTATATCGTCTACGGCCTGCTGAGGACATTTCTCTCTCTCCTCCTCACGGACATTCCATCAATGTATGATCAGGTGCAGCATCTTTACTTCTAAACTTATGATGTGTCTTGTGGTGATTTTCCCGGTTGTTCAAACTTGTAAGTTGATGCTTGTTGGCTGATCAATTCCAAGTTCACATCTGAATCAGTACTAGCTTGATTCCACTTGAGTTCACCTTGTATTGGTGTTGTATATTAACGTCTTAATTTACTATTGACAGTACACACGGGATGTGTGGTTTTTGTTGTTTGGCCTTCTACCGCTGTACTGGCCTCTTAGCGGGTGCAAAGTGCTTGGTCGTGAGCACTCCACAACTTGAGTGGGTGAATGGCTTGGTTTTCAGTGGCGGGTTGCGTCACTCGTCCATCTTCTAGCCACTTTTACCATTCCTTGTTCTCTTTCTATTCGCTTTGATGTGATTGAGGTACTTCGGTGCGCATTCCTTAGTATCTCTATACCATTTTGAATATCTTGAGAGTTCGTGAGTAATTGATGAGCGCTTTGGATGTGTGGGTGGCGGTGCCGTACGCATGATTGTCACCATCAACACGCAAGAAATTTTTCAGTCTTTTTTATGATTCTTCCAATAATTCTTCTTCCAACTGTTTCGGTTGGGTCTTCTGGCTTTATATCTGTAACCACGATCAGAGCTGTGATCATAATCGTGTTCGTATCGTAATTTCTCTCGGAATTAATTTTATAATTCCCTTCATCATGATCGAAATGTACAGTTTGATCAGATGGATAAGGAGTAAAATCCTTATAATCTAAGGGATGAGTGCTATGCTCATTCTCGCTATAATTCTTTTCTAAACCGTAATCAGACGGTTGACCATTATGCTCATTCTCATTCCACGAAGTATATGAGCCTTCATCTGTAACTTTGCCAGCGCGCTGCAGCATATTTGCCTTTTCAAGCGCGTACTCCATATGAGTGCGGTTATC
>JABUQX010132735.1:10000-12500 GCA_015478945.1 Trachelipus rathkii | reverse complement strand
ATTCATTCGACCATGACTCAAGAAGAGCTAAAGAAAATTCAGAATTAATGTTCCACGACTTTCAGTAATATACGACCTTACTCGGGTCTAGAACAGCACTCTTTAAACGCTGATAAGAATGCAAGAACGTAATGAATTCTATTCTTTACCAACTGTATCACTGTACCGTAACCCTTTGATGATATCAGCATGATAATCAGCAAAAACTCGTCATCAGTAGTGGACGTCATTCCTCTTTTTATCACTCTAAAGAGAGTATTAGTATCCTCAGGCAATGACAGTCAAATAATAAAAATGATGAGAGCAACGATACGGAGAGAAATTATTAGAAGGATCGATTTCACAGAGAACAACGACTTGGACTTCGTTTACAAGAACTTTCATTTACAAGAACGAGAGAGTATTGCGGGCTCTCTTCGCGGGTGGTTCACTTGCCTTGAGCTTGTGATAGCCTGAGGGGCAATATTTTGTCTACCTGAAGGGACGGCATATGCATTTCGTTGGTGAAGTCCGCTCTGTAAAACAACACAAAACAAAAACTTACAAGAACTTCTTACCTTGCTTTTACGCCAAGAAATGTTATCAGTGAAGGTCATTTTATTGATGTTGGTTTGATTAATGATGAAATACGTAGTAAATTAAATGTTCAATAAGGGAGAGAGAGAGAGAGAGAGAGAGAGAGAGAGAGAGAGAGAGAGAGAGAGAGAGAGAGAGAGAGAGAGAGAGAGAGAGAGAGATGAAATTACTTTTGAAGTATAAATTAATATTAGTGGTTTACCTCTTTCGAAGGGCGGAGGTTGAAGAACGAGTTGGATGAGTGTTAGATGTTGGTGTGGATCCTCGTTTTGCATCTTCTAAACGTAAGAAATGAAATGTATTTTATTCAATCAGTTTTTTAAGCCGAGAATTAAGAAAATATATTCGCAATAATTCGCATTTGTGAAAATTAATAAAATTATTCGCATTCGTATTCGCTAAACGAATATTTAAAAAAAAAATTATTCGCAATATTTGAAAGCAGATATTCGGTCCATCTCATAATATATATATATATATATATATATATATATTATATATATCTATATATATATATATATATATATATATATATATATATATATATATATATATATATATATATAATATACTATATATAATATATATATATATATATATATATTTATATATTATATATATATATATATATATATATATATATATATATATATATATATATATATATATATATATAATAATATATATATATATATATATTATATATTATATATTATATATATATATATTTATTATATATATTATATATATATATATATATATATATATATATTAATATATTATATATTATATATATATATATATTATAATATATACTATTTATATATATATATACTATTTATATATATATATATATATATATATATATATATATATATATATATATATATATTATATATATATATATATACATATTATATATATATATATTATATATATATATATATATATATATATATATAATTTATATATATAATATATATTATTATATAATTAATATATATATATTTATTATATAATATATATTATATATATATATAAATATATTAATATATATATTATATATATATAATATTATATATATAGTATATATATATATATTATTATATATATATATATTATATAATATATATATATAACCATTATATATATATTATTAATTATATATATATAATATATAATATATTATATATATATATATATATATATATATATATAATATACATACATATATATAATATATATTATATATAATATTTATATATATATATATATATATATATATAGTATATATATATATATATATATTATAATATATATATATATACACGACATATTAATATATATATATATAATATATATATTATATATATATATACACACATACTAAATATATATATATTATATATATATATATATATATATATATATAATATATATATATATATATATATATATATATTATATATATTCTGTATATTATATGATATATATATATTTAGATATATTATATTATTATATAATATATTATATAATATATATATATAATATATATATATATAATATATATATAGATATATATATATATATATATATATATATATATATATATATATATATATTATATATATATGTTTAAGAATAAATTGCGATCATGCAATATTTACCATCTAATATATATTACTATTATATAATATATATATATATATATATATATATTTATAGTATATTATATATATATATATATATATATATTATATATATATATATTATATATTATTATATATATATATATATATATATTTATATATAAGAGGAGAGAGAGAGAGAGCGAAGCAGAGAGAAGAGAGAGAAGAGAGAGAGAGAGAGAGAGAGAGAGAGAGGAGAGAGAGAGAGAGAGAGAGAGAGAGAGAGAGAGAGAGAG
>JABUQX010132735.1:0-2500 GCA_015478945.1 Trachelipus rathkii | reverse complement strand
AATTGCTTGATTAATTTATTTACTATAAAGAAAAAATAAGTAATGAATTAACTCAAACTATATATATATATATATATATTATATATTATATATATATAATATATATAATATATATATATATTATATATATATATATATATATATATATATATAATATATATATATATTTATATATTTATATATAGGAAAACTTACCAAAGCCCTCGCATGATATCGTAAAAAGTACGTGGTGTACCACAAAACAAATAACATATAAAAGAATTGTTTTTTTTTGTTTTTTTATTTTTTTTTTTTTTTTTTTTTTTTTTCTGGTAAATTTTTATTAAAGAAAACGATTATGTTAATTAAATAATTATAAATAAAAAAAATAAAGTATACGTTTTAAAGTGTACGATAACTTACGGCGTCAAATTTTATCGAATATAAAGTGGTCTCGGTGAGTCAGTTTTAATTGTAAGAATGTTTGTTGGATGACATTGCTTTAATTTATATTCAATAAATTATATAATTATTAATTAAACCTAGAACAATTTAATTTCTAAGTAAAAATATTAAAGTGTCAAATGAAATGCTATGTGTATATTTTATTTCTTAAAAAAGAATAAAATATGTTTATAGCATGTAATAGAAAGAAATGTAAATTTGTTATATGTTGCAATAACACAGAAATTCGTTTTAAGCAAAGTGCATCTTAAATATAGTACGTTATTAAAATAATATATTTTTTTGGCTAACGATCGCGTGGTGTCACTATTAGTTTAAATAAAGTTGTTGAAGTTGATAACCTAAACCTAACTTAACCTAACCTAACCTAATGTTTTGCTCATTTCAGTTAAAATTCATATAATAAAAGGAGATATATTTCCCCCGCACCAGGAATCGAACGCGATTCCAAATATGTTATTATTTTCCATGTGCATATCGTAGTATTCGAGATATCATGCGAGTAAAGTTTGGCCATATATATATATTATATATTATATATATAACATGTATACTATATATATATATTTATATATATATATATATTATATATATATATATATATATAATATATATAATGTGATTTTTAAAAAAAGTTTCTTTTTATTCAAAGTTAGACCTTGTTTACTTGATGTGATTTTCAGAAAATATCACACAAAGTGATTTGTGAGCCTTGAGTATTTTTTTTGGGATAGAAAATATATTGATTTTAATTTTTAATATATATATATATATATATATACTAATATATATTATATTATATTATATAGTATATATATTATATATATACTTATTAATATATATATATATATATATTAATATTATTGCAACATGATTATTACATTATTGATGGATAAGCTGAGGTGGTGAATCATCATCAATATATATTTGGTAGTACGAATAATACAATGGCGGACCAAATACCGCTGCTTCGAGATATATATTGGTTGTCTTGGATGAATGAAGAGGAAATCAATTTCAATATAGTGATATGTTAACTACAAATGGAGGACCTCATACCACTCTCACTATATTATCTTCATTCAAACTGTATTCTTCTCTGTGATTCATACTTTCTTTAAAATTACAGCAGAGAATTCAACATTGAGCTTCATACATTTATCATGGATGGTTGATTCCTCAATCGAAGGAATTTAAAATGTATTTTAATTTTTAATTTTCTATTTTTTTTTTATTATAACATGTTATTATTATTCTTTTTTTGAAATAATGTTTGTTTATTAGAATATAATTTTTTTTTTATAATACTATTTGTTATATTTGTTAGATTGTGTAAATACCTGCTATTTTCGCGCATCTAAGATTTCGGGGTCTCTTTTGTCTTAGGCATTTTATTGTTTTATGCATTTTAACCAAAAATTTTGTCAAACATGGTTTGATTTTAGTTGTACTTGAGAAATATATATAGTGTAAAAATAATGCACTCACGGCCAAGTCAGCGAAGTTGGCAAATATAATAGAATGTGATTTTAATAAAAATATTCAATCCAAAAAGCAAATAACCCAAATAACCCAATAACCCAACACTCTGCCACTTATATATATATATATATCGCATATATATATATATATATATATATATAATTCTCCTATATATATATATATATACTAATAATATTATATATATATATATATAAAGACCATTTTAACAAATCTGAAATATGATCATCTGGAAAGAGGGACTCCAAGATTAATTCTAAAAACAAAATTGACAGAATTAGAATGAAAAACCCTCGTTTTCCTTTCTGGAATCAAAACAAGTCGCAGCAGTTGATATTTGTTGTTTCCTTGCGCAACAAGAGCGAGTTTTTATTTCCCCTCGGTAAAAGGAACTCATTAAGAAATTATTGTTCTAAAAATATTCTTATTTAGTATCTTCAAATCATTTGATAGACGGTTTTATTATAAGTGATCCATTATCTTAATCTTTAGATATATATATATATATATATTATATATAATCTTATATATATTATTATTAATAATATTCTTCTTC
>JABUQX010132734.1:15000-25000 GCA_015478945.1 Trachelipus rathkii | reverse complement strand
CAATTTTCCTATTTAAAGCACACGTCTGCGCTCACCTGAAAGAGATTTGCGTAAGGTTTGGACTTAAGTGGGTTTCCTGTAGTATATTTTCTCCACCTCATTGAAAAGGGCCCTGAATTTGGTAATTTATATATATATATATATAATATATATATTATATTATATAATATATATATATATAATATAATATTATATATATATATATATATATATATATATATATATATATATAATAACCGATCAAGCAAAGTAACCTTATATAAAAAAAATAAAAAAATAAAATCTATTTTCTTTTAATCCGTAATTAGCTTTTCATTTTTCTTATTTGTATATATAAATTAAAGGAATTAAAAACTAATTTTATATGGAAGGATATTTTAATAATATTTGAAATGACTTATGCAAATATTATATAAATATTTTTATTATAATGCAAATATTTAAAAAAAATATTTGTTCAAGTCATTACAATTGTAATAGTTGAAAGGAGAATCATATTCAAGTAAGATTTATTAAATTATATACAATATATAATTGAATAATATTTTTATTATTTAATATTAATACAAATAAATGATTTAATAATAAATATATTTTAATTGTGGATATTTCTGTATTGACGTTTGTCTGTGTGTCTTATAAGTAGTTATCTTTTAGCTCGTCCCTCAATTTTTATTAGTATTTATTCAGTATTTATTAGTATTATATTAATAATTTATTAGTATTTAGTGTTATTTTTGTATTTTGTTTTTGTCTCTTTGGTGTTATTTTATTTGTATTTTGTAGTTCATATTTTAATTAGTTTTTTTTAACTTTTAAATAGTTTTTTTTCCTTTGAAAATTGAAACTATTCATGTCTTAATGCTAATTATTACCAGTTCTTCCGTAATTAGTATATTCATTGATAATAATAATAATAATAATAATAATAATAATAATAATAATAATAATAATAATAATAATAATAATAATAATAATAATAATAATAATAATAATAATAATAATAATAATAATAATAATAATAAAAATAATAATAATAATAATAATAATAATAATAATAATAATAATAATAATAATAATAATAATAATAATAATAATAATAATAATAATAATAATAATAATAATAATAATAATAATAATAATAATAATAATAATAATGATAATCATAAAAATAACAATAATAGTTCAAACTTGAAAGTGATACATAAATTTATTAATTTTATAATAGAAGGAAGGGAATTGTTGACTTATCTATTTGTTTAATAATCCCTTTTTGTGAAGATATTAAATCCTTGCCTCTGAATCTTCTATTACCTATTAGCATTTTAAAGGGATTAATAGGCAAGCTCTTAGTTAAAAATATAAAAATAAGTTTCTCGGTTTCAATTGACAATTTACTAACTGTTTTCCTCGTAGAGAAGGGTTGAATTAAATTCAAATGATATTATTATTATTATTATTATTATTATTATTATTATTATTATTATTATTATTATTATTATTATTATTATTATTATTATTATTATTATTATTATTATTATTATTATTATTATTATTGTTATTGTTATTGTTATTGTTATTGTTATTGTTATTGTTATTGTTATTGTTATTGTTATTGTTATTGTTATTGTTATTGTTATTATTATTGTTATTATTATTATTATTATTATTATTATTATTATTATTATTATTATTATTATTATTATTATTATTATTATTATTATTATTATTATTATTATTATTATTATTATTATTATTATTATTATTATACTCAACACCATGCCCCGTATGACTACAGGGCGTTGATAGCTGCAGAAATGTTTTCCACATTTCTACAAATGTTCAATGGAAGAAAAAAATTGGCTTGTAAGTGGTTCCCTGCATTTAGTAACCAAGCAAAGAGGTATCTCTTCTTATGATCCGATGCGATTTGTCGCTTTTCCCAAACTCCTCTGACCAGAATTATATGTTACTATTTTTATATTAACTTTACAATTTTAGTGTGTCCATCTTCGATAACAGTTGGATCATATATATATATATATATATATATATATATATATATGATATATCACATTATCCACTATATATATATATAATATATATATATATAATATATTATATATATATATATATATATATATATATATACTATATAATATATATATATATATATATATATATATATATATATATATATATATATATATATATATATATTATATATATATATATATATATATCAGACATAATATATATATGTAATATTATATAAATATTATATATATATATATTATATATATAATATATATATATAATATATATATATAATATATAGTATATATATATATATATATATATATATATATATATATATTATATATACCTTATATAGTATGTATTCATACTAACTGTCAGACATAAAATTTGGTTGGATTTTGCAATCGGAGTAAATTTGAATTTCAAAAAATTTATACAATTTTTTGTTTTGTTTTTGTTTTATAAGTTGAATTGCTTGTACCTTCTTTTCTTCGTCTTCAATGGAATATTAAAACAAGAGACTATCATTTCTTTTATATTCAGAGTGTCAGTTTTTTTGACAGGCTTCTATATAAATGTGAACTTTCAATCATTGGCGCTCTTTTATTTTCAAGGGGTGTGGTGGTAAGATACAGACTACCCTGACTTTCCAATTTATACTTATTTATAAATAAATCAAATTGATGGTTTTACATTTTTTTGATTTATGATGTAATAACACTTTATTATACTGGCATAAAATAATGTTTAATTGGTGTCTAAGTTCTGGTGTAATAATGAAGTAGATTATATTTTTCATCTTTTACGCTGAAAAATTAACTTGGAAATGAATGAAAATTTTCTTTTTCATTTAATATTTTAAATAGGGTGGAAAGAATATGTGAATATATTTCACGTTATTTTAGCGCAATTTGATTATCTTAAAGTCAGTAACGATAACTTTATCTGAATTGAAATAGTTGATATTATTATTATTATTATTATTATTATTATTATTATTATTATTAATTATTATTATTTTATTATTATTATTATTATTATTATTATTATTATTATTATTATTATTATTATTATAACTGTACGCAATATTTTCACACTAAAAATTTAAAGTTTGATTTTTATTTTAAAGTATTTCCAAATAATAAACTATTTCAGACGAAATGAAATTACTATATAATAATATATTTCAAATATTTACAACTTTATTTTCTCTTGTTAAAGTGTGAAAAATGAAAATGCTCTAACGGATTTTGAAATTACCTAACCTAACCTAACCTAACCTAACCTAACCTAACCTAACCTAACCTAACTAACCTAACTAACCTAACCTAACCTCAACCTAACTTTAACCTAACCTAACCTTACTGTAAATAAAACTAGAGAAGCTTTAAATCATTTACATACAAATACGCTCAGCACGCACAGTCGGACATATAAACACACAAATACCAAAAACTAGGAAGATAATTCACAATATCGAACAGCGATTCAATTGAAAATATCGTAAAATTTTTATTAGATGCTTCGTGTTTATTTATTCATTCAAATGGAAAGCACACTACCGATAAGAATATTTTAGTCTCAGAGTCGAATATATTTTTAGTGCTTAATTAAAAATCGTAAACTTTTAATTTTTATTAGTAAGATTCTCCTCCAAAATTCAAATATAATGCTGAGCAATAGGTCAAGGCATGGCAATAACAAAGTACTTAAAGTCACAAAAGAAAATTTAAATTGAAAAAAAAGGATGGATATAACGATTATTAAATTATTCATCATTATTACGTCTATCCATTTTCTGAGATCGACTTATATATATATATATATATATATATATTATATATATATATATATATATATATATTATATATATATATATATATATATTATATAATTTTATTTTCTTATTTTTAATTTTTTATAATATATTATCTATATATATAAATATTTGTGTATATATATAAATATATATATTCTATATATATATATATATATAGATATAATATATATATATATATATATATATATATATATATATATATATATATATTATATATATATATTATGGACACACATAAAAGAACATGCATCCATATATATATATATATAATATATATATTATATATATATATATTCATATATATTATATATTATATATATATATATATATATATATATATATATATATATAATATATATATATATATATATATATATATATTATATATATATATATATATATGGGTCATTGTCTTTTATGTGTGTCATATCCAAATATGCAAATTCGAGTGCAGGAATTCGAACACATTTGGAAAAAATCTAAATGAAAGTTTAGTTGAGGTTCAATAAAACTATATTTGTAATAAAAGATCTTCACCTCTTTAATAATTAATTAAAAAAAAGAAGTTTAAATCTATGCTAGATATTCCTAACGTAACTTAAAATAACCTTACTTAAACGTAACATAACCTTACTTAAAATAACCAATCTTATATTATTATATAATTTTATTTTCACTTCCATCGTTTCAATAAACAACAAAACATGCTATATTAAAGTTATATATAAATATATAGTTAAAAAAAGTATAAACTCTTCTTCACTATGGGCGGGGCGCCGTTCTACATTTTGTTCGATAAACGCTACCTTATGAAAAAAATTGAACTTCAGCTTCATGAACCACAGATAATTAATTCGAACTATGAAGCCATATATATATATAATATATATATATATATATTATATTATAAGTATATATATATATAATTATAATATTATATATATAATATATAATATATATATTATATATGGAATTAAATTTACCTTTTGATGCATAGTGCGGTCGATATGTGTGTTCTAAGGGAAAACATAGTCCTTGAATTTGCGTTTCACAGTAAGCCGTACTGCGTTTTTCGCTTCTGATGGTGGCTGATGTAGAATTAATCTGTTTATATCTTTTACTTTAAAACCTTAAGTTTCTTGTGTGAAGTAGTGAATTATTAAAATGTCGTTTTTGTGTATCTATGTTTCTTGTGTGAAGTACTGAATTATTAAAATGTCTGTTTTATCTATTAATGAATTGATTGGTGATGAACATAATTTATTAGCCTTCCTCCAATTTTAACAACCTAATATTAGAAGAAAAAATATGTTGTCACTGCAATATTCCTTGTTATATTACCTTAAAGTGTAAGATATTATATAATATATATATATATATTATATTATAATATTATATATATATATATAAATATATTATTATAAATATATATATTATATATAATAGTATATTATAAATATATATATATATTATATATATATATAATATATATATATTTAATATATATTATATATATATATATATATATATATATTATTATACTAATTTTTTCATAAAAACAACCTATCTAGTTAGGTTTACTTGTTGGGTCAATCCAAAATCAATCTAGGTTTAGGTCCGAGGCCTTGGCAACGATGATCCATCTAGGTTAGGCCTACTGTACGGCTTTTAAGTCTAGATTATGCAAAAGTTTGGTTAGGTAGACACAGATTTTAATATATATATATATATATATATATATATTATATATATATTATATATATTATATATATATATATATATATATATATATATATATAATATATATATATATATATTATATATACCAAAAAATAGGAAGTCATAATTAAATTTTGTCAGAAGGCAATAAGTTGTAATTAACTCGTGAGATTTGACTTTAGTAAATTTTTGTTTAGATAACTCTTGCAGACCTCAGTTGTTACGTGAATTTTAGTAATAAGTTGCAGATAACTTCATACACTGCTGCGCATATATAAAGGAATAGTTAATAAATATATATATATATAAGTGTATATTTGTAAATGTAAGCGATTTTATATATATTTGTAAATATAAGAGATTTTAAAGAATTTTTAAAAATTTCTTAAATAAGTATTAAGCGATTTTATATATATATTTGTAAATATAGGAGATTTTAAAGAATTTTAAAGATTAAATAAAGTTTTTTTTAATGGATAAAATTTTTAACGTGTGTAAATTTTAAAGAGGAAAGAAAAGGGAGGGAGTGGGAGGGAAGAGGAGGGGGGAAGGGGGGTAGGAATAAATATAAATTGATAGTGTAGGTTATAACCTTTTATATTTTTACTGTATATTGTCATTTTAACCTTTTTTTATTGTTATTGTTGTCGTTGGGGGTGGATTGGTGAGCGGGGTGGTGCCCTTAGGTGTTGGGAGGTGCCTAAGGGGGGGGGCGTCCATAAAGGCGTTTTACAGCCGGAGTGGGCTATAGAAGGGAAGTATGGGGAGGAGAGAGGTAATTAAGGTGGGATGTATGAACGTGAGGGGGTAAACGAGGATTTGAAGAGGGAGGAAGTGGGGTTAATGTTTGAAGAAAAAAGGTTGGATGTGTTGGGGTTAACTGAAACGAAGCTGAAGGGAAAGAGGGAGTTGGACTTTGGAAAATACAAGGGTGTGATTACAGGGGTGAACGAGAGAGTGAGGGCGAGGGAAGGGGTGGGAATAGTTATGAGGAAAGAGGTGTGGGATAAGGTAAGGTTGTGTAGCCAGGTGAGTCTAGGATAATGTGGGTAAAAGTGAAATTCGGGGGGGAAATGTGGGTCTTTATATGTGCATATGCACCAGTGAATGGAGCGAGGGAGGAGGAGAGAGAAAGATTTTGGAGTGAGTTGAATGAGTGCTGGGAAAGTTTTGGGGTAAATGATAAAATTTGTCTATTGGGAGATTTGAATGCAGGAGTTGGGAAGGGAAAGGGTGGGAAGAATAATAGGATCATTTGGGGTAGGGGGAGAGGGAAGTTAATGCGAGAAAGTTTGGTTAGAGGTTTTGTGTGTTGAAATGAAGGATTGTAGCTGGGGAATTTACTTTGCGTTTAAAAAAAGTGAGGAATCATAAGGTGATACATGAAGAGTGAGATAATGGCGAGGGAGGGCGGTACTGGATTATGTGTGTGTAAATGGAGAGGGATAGAGGCAGATTGCTAGATGTAAATGTATTTAGAGGGGCGTGGGAGGGGGATATCGCGATCACCTATTTAGGTGGGTGGCTAGGATTAGAGTGGGAGGAGAGGTGATGGGTAGGGAAAGAGGAGAAAAGAGGAGAGTAGAAGTGATAAAGGTGGAAAAATTGGAGGAGACAGTGTGTAAGAGGGAGTTTAGGAGAGGTATGGAGGATAGGGGGAGAGACGTGAGAGGGACAGGAAATGGGGAAGGTGGAGGGGAGTGGATGCAGATTTAAAGAGGCAGTTTATGTGAAGAGGCTAGGTAAGGGTATGTGGGAAGTAAAAAGGCGTGGGTGCAAGTAGAGGAAAGGAAGTGAATGGTGGAATGAGGAAGTGAAGAGGCCAGTGGGTGAAAAGAAAAAAGGAGGCTTATGTGAAATGGTTGGGAAATAGGAGAGAGGAAAGCTGGGAGGAATATAAAGAGGGTTAGAGTGGAAGCAAAGAGGGCGGTGAAGACGAAGAGAAAGCAAAAAGACGAATGGTTGTAGAAAAGTTGACGCGAGGATTTTTGAATCGGGGAGCAAGAGGTTTTGGAAAGAAGTGAAATAAAAAAAAAGGAAAGAGAAAGGAGGGGTGTAGGGAGAGGATTAAGGGAGGAGTATGGGGATTGGATAGTGAGGAGAGGAAAGGGTGAGGAAGAGGTGGGGGAGTATTTTAGTGGATTTTTGAATGAAGTGGGGGGGGAGGGGAGGAAGATTTGCAAGAGGGGAGGTTGGGGAATGAATGGGGGAGGGAGGGGGAGGAGGAAATACAAATGGAGGAAATTATTAGGGCCTTGAATAAAGGAAAAAAAGGGAAGTCCGCAGGTCTGGATGGTGTGAGAATGAAAATGTTGCAGAAGGGAGGTATAGGGGTGGAGGAATGGCTGTATAGGTTATATAATATATGTTGGAGGAGTGGAGAGGTACCACAGGATTGGGAGGATGGTTGTTTGGTCCCCCTGTATAAGGGGAAGGTGGATAGGATGGAATGTGGGAATTATAGAGGTATATGTCTGTTAAGTGTGGTAGGGAAAGTGTATGGGAGAATACTGATTGAGAGAGTGAGAGGTTTAACGGAGGGGAGAATGGGGGAAGAACAAGGAGGATTTAGGGAGGGAAGAGGGTGTGTGGACCAAGTGTTCACGCTAAAGATGCTTGTGGAGAAAAGTATAGAGAGGAAAGGGAAAGTGTATGGGTGTTTTTTAGATTTAGAGAAAGCATATGATAGAGTGAAGAGGGGGGAGTTGTGGAGGGTCTTGGAGGAAAATTTGGAGTGGGGGGTAAATTAGGGTAAAGGTATTAGGGCTTTTTATAGGAATAAGTAGAATGTGTGTGAGAGTATTAGGAGGGAAGAGTGAGATGTTTTTGGGGTGGTGAGAGGATTGAGGCAGGGGTGGTGTAATGTCGCCATGGCTATTTAATTTGTTTATGGAGAGTGTTTGTAGAGGAATGTGAGGGAGGGGAGGTTGGGGCGATGTAACTGTCTATGTATACGAATGATAGAAGGGAAGTGAACATGATATTGTTTGCGGACGATACAGCCCTAGTGGCGAAGAGCGCGGAAGGGCTGAGGTATTTGGTGAGGGAGTTTGAGAGAATGTGTGGACAAAAGGGGCTTAAATAAATCCAGGTAAGAGTAAGGTGCTAGTGTTTGAGGAGGAGGAAGGAGAGGAGGGGGAGGGGGCGGAGGTTAGAGTAGGGGGTGTAGTATTGGAAGAGGTAAAGATTTTTAGATATCTAGGGATGGACTTGAGTAAGGGGGGAGGGTTGAAGGAGGAGATAGAACATAGAGTAGGAGAAGGAATGAGAGCTTTGAGTGGTCTGAGAGAATTATGGAAAGGGGGGGATCTATCACAGAAAGTTAAGATAAGTATGTTTCGAAAAAATTTGTGTACCAGCGTGTTGTATGGGTGTGAAACGGGGGGGTTGAATTCCAGGTCCAGGAAGAAGTTGGAAGTATTTGAGATGAAGGGGTTTGAGAGCGGTTTGTGGGGTTAGCAGAAGGGAGAGGATTAGGAATAGGGTGTTGAGGGAGAGATGTGATTGGAGGAATGGGTTGGTGGGAAGAGCGGAGAAGGGGATGTTAAGATGGGTACGGGCATCTAGTGAGAATGGAGGAACAGAGAGTGGTTAGGAGAGTCTTGGGAGGCGAAGGGGATAGGAAGGAGAGGAAGGGAGAGAAGAAAGAGGTGGATGGATGGAATAAAGAGATGCTGGAGGAGGGAGGGATGAGGAGGAAGGAGGGTAGGCAACATGTTTGGCGAGGGATTTTAGAGTGGGTGGAGGAGGTGGGTGGTTGCAGGGCGAGATGAGAGAAGTGTGAATGAGAAGAGGCCTGTTACGTACCACTAACCCCGCTCAAGCGGAAAAAGTGTAGTAAAATAAAATAAAATATATATATATATATATTAATATATATATATATATATTATATATATATATTATATAGAGAGAGAAGAGATTAATAATTATATATATATAGTTATATATATATATATATATATATATAATATATATATATATATATATATATTTATATATATGACTAAAGTCGCGCGTTCGTGCTCACGGTTTGGTTTAACCAAGCGGACTTGGCTTCAGCCGCATGGCTGCTCTTCAGCCCATGCGCCAGACGCCACCCAGTTGGGCTTGGGTAAACAAATGTTACGCACGAAGCATGCATCCAAAAGTAAAATTTTACCATATATATATATATATATAGTAATATATATATATATATATATATATATATATATAATATATATATAAACTATATAATATTAATATATATATTATATATATATATATATATATATATATATATATAGAGAGAGAGAGAGAGTTTTTGGACACGTTGATGTGTTAGAAATTACTTTCTGTGTAATAGATGTTCATTATTTTTGGTTTATTAATTTTGAAACTAATTTGATAATTACAGGA
>JABUQX010132734.1:7500-10000 GCA_015478945.1 Trachelipus rathkii | reverse complement strand
TCGCGTGCGTAAATACCCCTTTGGAGTTATTTCTTTAGCTAAAAAAAAAAAAAAAAATTCATGTCAATATGATATATCGATAGTAATATATCTCATAATCGATATAGTAAAAAAATTTATATTGTCCAAATGGTCGACACATTTTTTTAAAAAAAATGTCAAAAATTGTCGACAGCATTTGTCGACAGGATTTTGGTTGACAACTTTTTGTCGACTATTTGACCTGTCGACCATTTTACCTGTCGACAATTATGTTCCCTTAGCTTCATATTTGGCCAGAAAAGGAAAATAATATTAAGTGTTAGGTATAAAGCGTTGGGGTTCAGACAAGGTCAAGTTATGTTAGTAGATTGGGTTAATCTAAATTAGGATAGGTTAGATTACATTAGGTTAGGTAAAGTTATGGTTAGGTTTGGAAATAAATGTTTTGTAATATATATATATAATATTATTAATATATAGATTTAAATTAGATTATTAAAAAACATTTTTATAGATATATATAGAACATGATTAATATATAATATATATTATATTATATATATATATATTATATTAATATATATGATTGGTTTTTGCTTAGTTCATGTGTTTATTGTATTTCTAAAGATTTTAACCCAAAACTTCCCAGAACCAATAAAAATAAATAAATTAACTTATTTCATCTTTGACAGAAGTACTCAACATAATTAAAAAATTAAAAAAAAACTATACCAAACTAATATTTGTATATCCCCTTGATTAAAAACAGTAAATTTAAATCCAATCCAATATAGAGTAAACGGATCAATTAAGATGTATATTCTTATTACAATTCTGGAAATGATAAGGAGATAAATTAAAATACGACTAAGGCGGTGATGATGACTCCAAGTTCATAAAAGTGATAACTACAATTGTCAAATTAATATACAGAACGAGCTCAACATAAGCATATCTATTTTATCCTATTAATTCTGTATTGTTTGACTTTATTTGACAAGCGCTTGATATGGTTTCATTGTTTGTATACCATGTATTATATTTGACATTATATCTTGATATGGTTTGTTTATTTAAAGTTTTGTAACCATATATTCATGTATCATATTATTTTCAATTGTTTTCATATATATTTTTTAAAATATGTATATAATAAAAACCATATTTGCTTATACATATTTCATTGGGTGTTGATAGGTAACATTTTGTTAATTTTTGTGAACATGATTCTAAGTACTTCAGAAATATAGGACAAATGTAAACAGTCTTCATACTTGCTCAAAAACAAAGTAAGGAAAAAATAGCAATGCCCTAAATGATTAAATTTTATATGGTGTCAATAATAATAATAATAATAATAATATTAATAATAATAATAATAATAATAGATAATTAATAATAATAATAATAATAATTAAATAATAATAATAATAATTAATAATAATAATAATAATAATAATAATAATAATAATAATAATAATAATAATAATAATAATAATAATAATAATAATAATAATAATAATAATAATAATAATAAATAATAATATTAAAATAAAAAAATGATAATAATTAATATTAAATAATTTAATATAATAATAATAATAATAACAAATAATAATAATAATAATAATAATAATAATAATTATTATGGGATGAGAAAACCGGGTGCTTTAAAAACTACGCTTGAAGCGTTCTTTTTTTGGGGACGTGGATGGCCTAGTGGTTAGAGCATCCGGTTATTGTTAACACTGCGACGCGGTGTCCAATGTTCGAATCCCGCTGATGGAGAGTAAAATTTCCTGTGACTCATTCATTTAAAATGGCAAAATCCAACTCCGCGTCCACGTTGTGTGCCCTGGTAACGGAAGAGGAGGGATTTTTCTTTTCCTTCTTCCGGCCAAAGGAGCTCTGGTTGGGGCAGGACAGGCCCAGCAAGCCGCTGCCCGACATGACCTGCTTGCATTACCCTAGACTCAGCCTCGGAACAGGACAGATTTTTCGGCTCACGAACTAGGCGACGAAAACGGACTATGAATTCGGATACACAACAAAAATTTAGATGTGCAACGTTGAATGTTGCAACATACAGCGGCAAGGAAGAGGAGGTGGTGAGGATGATGGAGAGGAGGAGGATTGACCTGCTGGGCATGGCGGAGATGAGAGTAAGGGGAGCGGAGGAGGGTAGAGATTTGGGAGGAGGATATGTCCTGATGTACAGTGGAGTGGAGGAAGGTTGGAGGAAGCATGGAGTGGGATTCGTAGTAGGACCTAGGATGAGCCCATATATACTGAAAGCTGAAGGAATAAATGAAAGACTTATGGTGTGCAGTTTCAAAATCATGAGAAGGAAGTACCATGTGTTCCAGGTATATGCACCCCAACAGGGACATTCAAATGAGGAGAAGGAAGAGTTTATGGAGTTGATGGAGAGATGGGTAGGTTTGAGAAGTGAAGAAAATAGCATATGCGTCCTGATTGGAGATTTTAATGCAAGGGTGGGGAGCAGAAGGAGCGAAGT
>JABUQX010132734.1:0-5000 GCA_015478945.1 Trachelipus rathkii | reverse complement strand
TTACAATTACAATCACAAATATAAAAACATTTACAATCACAATCACAATTAAAATCATAATCACAATTACAATTACAATTATAATTATATTTATAACAATTACAATTACAATTATATTTATAACAATTACAATTACAACCACAATAACCATAATTATAATAAATACATATATAGCAATTACAATCACAACAATTACAATTACAGCAATTACAATTACAATAACCATAATTTTAATAATTACAACTGTAACAGCTACAATTACAATAATTATAACTACAAAAATTACAATTACAATAATAATAATTACAATTTCAACAATTATATTAGTTATAATAATTGCAATTATGGACCTATACTCAAATGGTCGACAGGAAATTAGGTCGACAGGAAAAATGGTCGACATTATGCCAAAATTCCTGTCGACCTTTTTTCCCATCAGTTTCAGTGTGTCGACGATTTGGACATTTGTAAAAAAAATTTGTCGACCCAATTTCTCTTCCGTTTTTTTGTGTCTACGATTTGGACGAATAGGATATTTTGGTATTATCGTTTCATAATATCGATTATTTTACCGATATTTTTTTTCCTTTTATTAAAATTTATTTTTATTATAAAAATTATTCTTAATAATATATATATATATAATATATATATATATAATATATATATATATATATATATACTATATATATATATATATATATATATATATATATATATATAATATATATATTATATATATAATATATATATATTATATATACATTAGTATATAATTTTTTAAAATATTAGTTACTGAGTAATATAAAGAGTAGGAAGCCTATTTATCTCTATGGAGCATAAATAGCCTCTTTTTTTTTTAACTAAAGAATACCCCAAGGGTATACCGCACCGATGGCAGGAGTCGGGGTCTCTCGGCCTTCCGGGGAACTACGGGGTAGGACTATTTCCCCACCCATCCGGGGAGGGTCTCCGGTAACCCCCGCTCTTTGGTATTTTGGGTGTCGCGGGCGGTTCCTCCGCCCCCTCCCCTACGGGTTATGGAAAACGTTCCCCCCCTGTGTCCCCGGTCGGCTCGAGCCCCCTACTGTCCGTATATATATATAATATATATATATAGTATATATATAATAATTATATATATATATATATTACTAGTACTATATATATAATATATATATAATATATATTATATTATATATATAATATATATATATATATTTATATAAACCAATTCGATATACAACTCTCGATATAAAAAGAAAACGAAGATTATATATTAATAGTACATTAGTACTTATATTACTATTAGTATTGTATGTATATTATATTACTAGTGACTATATATATATATATATATATATATTATATATATATATATTTTATAAGATATATAATATATATATAATCGTTAAAATAATCGATTGATTTGTCGACCAAATAGGTGTCGATCATTTGGCATTGTTGATTTAGTGTGTCGACGGTTTGGACGAGTAACAGAAAATTTTGTCGACCATTTTTCCCATGAGAAATTATTTGTCGACGCTTTGGACAAGTGGATATTTTTTTAATGTCCTGGTCCGACTAGGGTATTTTTACTGTACGACCCAATTTCCTGTCGACCAAACTTTTTGATTGTTAGTCCTCTTCGCAATTTATAATTTCATAACAAATACAGTTGCCAATTATTTTAAAACTCTTAAAAGATAATAGTATATTAATTTATGATTTATAAATAATAATAAATGTTAATTATAATAATAATAACTATTAATTAAACTAATAATTAATATTTAATAATAATAATAATAATAATTATAATTAATAAATAATAAAAATAATAATAATAATAATAATAATAATAATAATAATAATAATAATAATAATAATAATAATAATAATAATAATAATAATAATAATAATAATAATAATAATAATATAAAAATAATAATTATAATAATTAAGTTAAAAATTATATAATTAATAAAAAAGAATAATTAAAATGATAATAATAATCAAATAAATTTAAGATATTATGAGTAAAATATAAAAAAAAACTTCTTAAAGTAGGCAATAAAAATGCAAAAATAAAAATACCAATAATAATTAATATAAATAATAATAATTAATAATAAGTAATTAATAATTAATAATATAATTAATAATAATAAAATAATTTATAATAATAATAATAACATAAATTAATAATAATAATATAATTACTAATAATAATTACTCAATAATTTTGAAACTAATAATAATATTTAATTAATGCTGATAATAGTGATAATTTTATAATAATAATATTAATATTATATAATAATAATAATTAATAATAATAATAAGAATATTCAATTCGGCACAAAAAATAAATAATTATTTTCCTTTTTTAAATAATATTATAATATAATAACGTAATATAATTAATCTAATAATAATACTACCATCAACAACTGTATAACAATAACCATAATATAATAATATATAAACTTATCATAAAAACCATTACAAAAGTACAATTATATTAATACATAATAATTAATAATAATAATAATAATAATAATAATAAATGAAATTCTTATTCATAATAAATAAAAAGAAACTATTATCAGTAAAGGTAGTACCAATGATATTATGGTATTTTTCATTTATTAAGTTAGAATACAAAAGCAAAGCTTTACAAATTCAATTAACATCAAGTACAATAAGTTACATTCAAATCTGCCTCACATAGGAGAATAATTAAAATATAATAATAAACAACAATAAATAACAATTCCTGTTATAATCAAAGTTATCTAAATGCCAATAAATTCCCGTAGCAATTTCTTAAAACCAACAGGATTTCTATTCTCTCTGAGATGACGTGGCAAAGAGTCCCACAACAAAATGCCTTTATTAATACAGAAATTTTGATTAGCCATAGTCCTTGAGAAAGGATGCCTCAAAAGATTCAAATTACGAGTATTATAATTGTGTGGCCAATTTAGGCTGTCCAAATAATTATAAAATAGTGCGCCTTCATTCAGCAAATTGGAATGCATGAAGAGGCCAAGCTTAAATCTGTACAAATGACGAAGAGGCATGATACCTTGCTCTGCAAACATTTCAGCGGTATGAACAATATCCTTGGGGCTAATATTTCTCAACACGTTATTCTGTGCAACAATAATTGGTCTCAAGGCACTATCGTTTGATCCACCCCAAGCCAACAAATGTAGGTTCAGGAATGGATAAATAAAAGAATAGTAAAGAGTTGTCAAAACCTTGGATGAAACTAAATTTCTCAGTGCAAATATAATACCATTGTTTCTATTAATTTTCTTACACAGTAGTGATATATTTTCATCAAATTTTAAATTATGTTGTAAAATTATGCCCAGATATTTGATAGATTTTACAATATCTATTTCAGTACCATTTAAATGAAGATTAGCTCTTACATTAGGAGAGAGTGAGAAGATCATACCTTTCGTTTTTATAAAGTTCAAAGACAATTTATTAGCGCAGGTCCATCTGAAAATTTTTTGCAGCTCGTCATTGATAACATTCTGAATATAATTCAAATCTCTGCCCGAAAAGTATATAACTGTGTCATCTGCATATAATGACAGTTTTACATTGGAAATAGTTCTCACCAGATCATTAATATATATTATAAAAAATAAAGGTCCCAGGCACGAGCCCTGGGGTACACCCGCCTCCACCACTCTAAGACGCGTTTGCAGACCATTCCACTTGGAACATATTGGCATCTCCTGTTATTGAAGTAGAGTAAGACTTAATGAAGATCAAGCACAAACACCTTCTAATACCATATCTTTCTAATTTGACAATAAGTGTATTTGTGTCAATTGTGTCGAATGCTTTAGAATAATCCAGAAAGACTGCAACAGTGTGTTCCTTCCTAGACAGGCTCTCACTGACATCATGCAAAAGTGACAAAACTCCATCTTGAATCCCCCTCCCCTTCACAAATCCAAATTGTTGAGAACAGATAAAAGAATTACTAATAAAGTAAAATGTGAGCCTGTTATATATAAGCTTCTCAAATACCTTAGTTATTGTTGAAAGGATTGAAATAGGTCTGAAGTTTCCGAGTGTATCACGACTTCCAGATTTGTGAAGTGGCACCACTCGCGCTATCTTTAAAAAATCAGGGAATATTCCATTTGATATGCATCTGTTAAAAAGTACAGAGAGAATTTCCCCCAGTTCACCAGAAACCATCTTCAAAATTCTCGCAGGAAGAGCGGAAGTATGGAAGTTTTTATCTTTTAATTTGTTTATGATTTCCTCAATCTCAGTCGGAGTACAAGGCATAAATGCGAACGAGTTTTGTGGAGAATGTATATTATTTATGAATGTATTAGGTATGTTAGGAATTGCAGTTCTCAAACTTGACGGAACGTTCAGAAAATAATCATTAAAAGATTCTGCAATATCAGCCTTATTAAAAAATTTTTCCCCATCTTTAATTATACAATCAATTTCCGACTTCCTTTCATTTCCCAAAATACCATTTATAACTCTCCAAATTTTAGCGTGATCATTCTTTGAATCATCAATCTTCCTCTGATAATATAGCTCCCTGGAAAGTCTCAATGCAGAAGAAGTAAGAAGATTTCTGAATAATTTGAAGTAGTCGAAGGATATTAATCCCATTTTATGAAGCTTAAAAAGTTTATGTTTTTTCCTAATGCACAACAGCAACTTATTGGTAATCCACGGACTTTCAAACGATCTTTGGTTGATCTTTTTGTCAGCAATGGGGAATACCTCAGCCACTAAGTTCTCCAACCGCATTACAAATCCCGCAAATACTTCATCAATGTTTCCACCATTTAAGCCATCCAAAACAATATACCTCAAGGATGCTACTTCTCTCCTTAAAGTATTAACTGCTCGTTCTGTAATTTTCCTGATCCTTACTGTTTTATGGGGACTTTCGTTAGTCGCATCTTTCAAAGAGCAACATGTTGGATAATGATCAGACAGTG
>JABUQX010132733.1:25000-27611 GCA_015478945.1 Trachelipus rathkii | reverse complement strand
TATAAGTTATATCGCTTTATAAAAATTAGGTAAAGGCCATTATTTCTAAATACCACGACCAGTGTTGCGGAGCGCTTAAAGGTTTTTTTTCTTTTGGCCGGTTTTGGTCTCAGCTTCGTTATTTTTTAAAAACACGACTCGGGCCCGTCTCCATATATTTATATTTCTCGTCTCCAGTTTCCATTATTTTTTTAAAATATATGCTACTCCTAACCCTTTATGTTATAGTAAAAAGTATATTTTCTTATCCTGCTCTACCCAAAAAATAATTGGCCACGGCATTGGCTCAGATCCACCCAAAACTATGCCATTCCGCAGAACCAGCCTGGCTCCTTAGTCCTGACCACACAATACCCTGCACCCTTTTATTACTTATTTGATGAATTCATCTGTAGAATTACGTAGTATTATATATATATATATATATATATATATATATATATATATATATATATATATATATATATATATATATATATATATATATATATATATATATATATATATATATTTTCGATTTTCTAATATTTTTTTAATTATCTTTCAGGTTAAAAGGCTTGCTTATCTGTTATTTAATTAGAAACTCAAATAAAGGATATTTTGATTTCTTAAATAATAATAATAATAATAATAATAATAATAATAATAATAATAATAATAATAATAAACATATCTAACTGCCAAACTTGTTCTACTTTTCTGACGTATTTATGTTGGTCTTAAGTATTTAAGCCAAACATCGGACATGCGTTTCAAAATACCTCGCTGACGTTTGAAAAAAAAAATGTCCGGGAAAAATGCGCTCTATCAAGTATTTTTCTGCATTGTTTCTTTTATTTTCAACCGCCCAATTTAAAACAAACAAATGATAAAATCATATGATGCCAGATTCGGCAGATAAGGGAAAAATATTGCAGCCGTTTCGCAGCATTATCTAGCGAAACTGGCATCTTTTCATGATTCTCACTATTTGTTTGTTTAAATTTAGAGAGGTTGAGAATAAAAAAAACAATTATAAGGAATACTTGATCTAGGTTTTTTACTTATCTTTGGTGACCCGTCGTTCAGATTCGTGAACGATTTTGCCCATTCCTAAAAGAAACAATATAAGGAATAATTAATGTTTTTTATCTCTGGTGACTCGTTGTTCAGACCCGTGAACGATTTTGCACATCCCAACTGTATTACTGAATAATTCCTCTAGAAGTTAGTGAATTATCCTATAGAGCAGCGTTTTTCAACCTTTTAAGCCTCGCGAGTCGCGACCCCCCCCCAAAATCCAAAACGCATAAAGTTAGTAACCTCGCGACCCCCATAATTCTCATATATATATATATATATATATATATATATATATATATATATATATATATATATATATATATATATATATATATATATATATATATATATTCTATAAATATATATATATATATATATATATATATAATTCCTTAATAAAAGATGCTTTTGGATGCATTAAGTATATTATTTTTATTTTATTAAGTATTAACTTTTTATAAATAACAACTGTGTAACATTTGATTATAATTCATTAATAAAAGCTGTTTTTCTTATAAATATTTTATTTTTTGTGACCCACCACGACCCCCGTATATCCTGCTCAGTGCCCTTTGGGGTTTGGACCCCCGGGAAGGGTTCAGAAACGCTGCTGTAGAGGGATTAGATTTTCTATCTAGATGTTGACAAGCTGCCAATATATGAGAAAGAGCATATATATATATATATAGATGTAAATATATATAAAATATATATATTGATAGATATATATATATATAAAAATATTTGGTTATATATAAATTATTAATATTATTATATATATATATATATATATATATATATATATAATATAAAATTATACAAAAACATATATATATATATATATATATATATATATATATATATATATATATATATATATATATATATATATCTTTATATAGAACCAGATATTGTACATATATATATATATATATATATATATATATATATATATATTTGTTTTAGACAAACATCTGATATCTGCAAATTATATTGAATGACTCATCTGAAATTTAAAATGTTGTCTTTTAATATTATTCAACAACTACAGAAACTGTTCTGGCTTTTGAGTCGATGAATCTACGTGCTATTACCCTTGGGTCTTTGGAAATTTCCACCGACTGAGATATTTCATATGGATTCGCCCTCTCAAAAATCTCAACTTCCGACACTGACTCCTGACTCCTTGTGGGTGGCAATAATCCCAAATCCGACTCTATTCTATAAATTTCCCATTTCCTAACCCGACTCCCGCAAAAGACTTTCACTTCCAGCCGACTCAAACTCTGCATAATTGGTTATAAGGGTAGAAGTGATTTTTTCTTTTACTCAATTTTATTAAGGGCTGCGGAGCTGCGAAATCGCAAGATTTTGGGTGGATCCGGAGTCGGAGACGGCCTAAAAATTTACCGATTCCGCAGCTTTGAAACTTTAAAACTTTTTAAGATTATAGGCAATATGATGCAAAGATATTTGCGCTGCCAAATTCAATTCGCAACTTTTATGGTATAAAACTCGTCTGATGTTCAGGAATAAAATAAATAAATAT
>JABUQX010132733.1:17500-22500 GCA_015478945.1 Trachelipus rathkii | reverse complement strand
ATATATATATATATATATATATATATAGTGCAGGTGTAATATGGTCGGCCTCTCTAGAAGAGCCACACAATCCATCTCAAAAACTACACAGCTAATGGTAAGTAATACATTGCTGAATGCCGGGTCCAATTTTAGTGAAATGTAAAAAAAAATTATATTCAATAGTTAATAGCTACAGCGAAGTGAATACATTTTAAATCTTGGCAAATTTTGATAGAAAATGTAAAAAAAAATAAAAAAAAAAAAAAAATTATTGTTAATAATTATAGTAATATGATTAGAGAGCCTATTTAGAGACCTTTTATTGGTTACTCGTTAAAATAAATAGACTTCTATTAAATTTTGCTTTTTTTAACTAAAGAATACCCTAAGGGTATACCGGCACCGATGGTAGGAGTTGTCTGGCCTTCCGGGGAACTAGGTAGGACTAATCTGGGAGGGTTCCTGGAACCCCGCTCTTTTGGTTGGTTTGGGTGTCGCGTGGGGTTCGCCCCTCTACGGGGTATGGAAAACGTCCCCCCCCTGTGTTCCCGTCGGCTCGAGCCCCCTAAATTGCCGTGTAATACCTTTACAAATAATATATATATATACTATGTCCCAGCACCCCCCAAAAAAAAATAGCCAATTTTTATGTTTAATTTTTTTTTTTTTTTTTTTTTTTACATTTTCCTAACTAAAATTTTACAAGGATTCCAAAAATGTATTTCATTTCCCTGTAGCTTTTGTAGTTTTCGAGATATGTTTTTTTTTTTTTTTTTTTTTTTTTTTTTTTTTTTTTTTTTTTTTTTTTTTTTTTTGGTAAAATTTTGCCACGATTCCAGCAATATGTTCCTTTTCACGGTAGCTGTTGTAGTTTTTGAGATATGGATTGTGGCTCTTCTAGAGGCTGACCATATAATAATAATAATAATAATAATAATAATATAATAATAATAATAATAATAATAATAATAATAATAATAATAATAATAATAATAATAATAATAATAATAATAATAATAATAATAATAATAATAATAATATTTATTAAAACTAAAAATAATAATTACCTCTCTAAAGTCTAAGCAATGAATTATAACGAAATGTTGTGACATCTGTAACATATTTTGTGACTAGGAATAATCTTAAATTGTTGAAAAATACGTATTGCATCCATTTCATTTTTAATATTTTCTATTAACGAAAACAAATTATATTCCATAAAAATTTTAACTATTAACGACGTAGTTTTTCTTCTAAAATAAATAAAGAAACAAAAAAAGAATAGTTTTGAAAACTTTTTGAACACCACAGTTTAGATACTATTTTATTTATTTATTCATTTCATTTCTTTATTTTATATAACTTTTATTTCAATCTGGCAACTGTCAAAAAATATAGTAGAACCTATACAATATTATAGAAAAAGGAGTCGGAGTCGGATCGAGTCGTATATATTACATATATATATATATATATTATATATATATATATAGCATATATATATATATATATATTATATATATATATATATGGTTGTTATATATATATATATATATGTTATTACAAGGTTATTACTATTATTATTATATAAATATATTTATATATATGTTATATTGGTAAATTCTATTATTATATATATATATATATATATATATATATATATATATTATATATTATATATATATATTGTTATTATATGTTGTTATATATATATATATACATATATATATTATATATATATACATATATTATATATATATGTTATAATGACAGCAACCATCATATACTCTAAACCATATCGCGCCATTAGTAAAATCTGAATGTTGAATGTTGGTCCACACATCCTGAAATGCTTAAAAAATTAAATTCATATATTATGGAATAAGAGTTTTTTAATTTGCATTCACATAGGAAAATGTAAAAAAAAAAAATAAAATTATTGTTAATAATTATAGTACAGGGATAGGAGAGCCCATTTTTATTGGTTACTCGCTAAAATAAATAGACTTTCTATTAAATTTGCTTTTTTTTTTTTTTTTTACTAAAGAATACCCCATCCTAGGGTATACCGCACCGATGGTAGGAGTCGGGGTCTCGGCCTTCCGGGGAACTACGGGTGGACTATTTCCCCCCTCCGGGAGGGTCTCCGGAACCCCGCTCTTGGTATTTGGGTGTCGCGGGGTTCCCCGCCCCTCCCCTACGGGTATGGAAAACGTCCCCCTATGTTCCCTCTGTCGGCTCGAGCCCCCTTAGTGTGCCGTATAAAGCAAAATTTAATAGAAACTCTATTTTATCGAGAAACCAATAAAAGGTCTCTAAATAGGCCTAATCATATTACTATAATTTATTAACAATAAATTTTTATTATTATTATTTTTACATTTTTGTACGTGAAATTTTACCAGGATTCCAAAAATGTATTCCTTTCGCTGTAGCTATTGTAGTTTTGATATATATATATATATATATATATATATATATATATATATATATATATATATATATATATATATATATATATATATATATATATATATATATTTTTTTTTTTTTTTTTTTTTATTTATATTTCCGCACTAAAATTGGACCAGCATTCCAGCAATGTATTCCTTTTCGCTGTAGTAGTTTTTAAGATACATATGACGGATATACTAAAGTGCTGGCTTCATATATATATATATAGTTATAGTATATATATATATATATATATATATATATATATATATATATATAGAGAGTATAGTATATATATATATATATATATATATATATATATAAGGTTATTGGTTATATATATATATATATACTAGGGCGGCTCGTCGTACAATTTATAGGTGGTTGCATCTTGATATTTCACACAATTATATATATATATATATATATATATATATATATATATATATATATATATATATATATATATATATATATATATATATATATATATATATATATATATATATATATATCATGTCGATTATCCGCCTCCACCTCCATATATAATATATATACATCGATTGTATGAATTTGAACACATTTCATAAAATTGAAGTGAAAATGCCTAAAGTCAAATTGAAACTTTGTTATTAAAGCAGCTTCACACCTCTAAAAATATTTAAAAAAAAAAAAAGTTCAAATCTTTGTAAACTAATTAAACTCATAGGCTAACCTTTGCTTATGTATAGTTAAAATCTATTTAAACTAACTAAGCTCTAAGATAACCTTTACTTAACTTATAAACAATGTAATTTATTTGTATATTTATTTTTCACTCTGCATTGTTAAAAAAATATAAATGAAATAAAACGCATATGGCCCCAAGAGAGCTTTCAATACTTTATTCGATTAAGTAGATTTAAAAAAAAAATTGGCTTCAACTTACCTGGAGGCGGATAACAACATGACGTCATATATAAACATATAAGGAACATAAATATATATATATATATATATATATATATATATATATATATATATATATATATATATATATATATATATATATATATATATATATATATATATAGATAGATAGATAGATAGATAGATAGATAGATAGATAGATAGATAGATAGATAGATAGATAGATAGATAGATAGAGAGAGAGAGAGAGAGAGAGAGAGAGAGAGAGAGAGAGAGAGAGAGAGAGAGAGAGAGAGAGAGAGAGAGAGAGAGAGAGAATTATAATACTAATAAAAGCAAGAGATCTGACAAACCGCAAACAAATACATATTCGTTCGTTCGCCGAGACGTTAATTTATGGAACATGGGAGTCAATTTTCCGAATTGTTTCGTATTCACAAATTTGAATTTCTGTATTGAAAACAAAGTGGTTGTTCTTGATATGCAACCGCAAGTTGTAGGTATAAAGCGTCCACGCGGTCATATTTTCACACACATTCCTCTCGTCCAAAATGTATAGGGCATGTGTTGTAAAGTGTCTGCAACAATCATGTTGGTTTGACATTTGGACTAACTAAAATTTGATGACGTTTTTTTTCATTAAATAATAAATCATTGGAGTGTTATTATAATAAGATGCAATATAATTTCTTTAATATTTAATCCTACTAAAAAAATTAAAGGATAAAAAATAATAAATAGTTGCGCACTAACTTTAAGTTGTATAAAATGGTGGTTGCGCAAACCTGCAACCAGGCCACGAGCCGCCCCTGATATATATATATATATATATATATATATATATATATATATATATATATATATTCTATATATATAAGTTTGGTACCTTACTTTCAATTATATCATTGCACTAGAATGTAGTTAAACAATGTTATATATATATATATATATATATATATATATATATATATATATATATATATATATATATATATATATATATATATATATATATATATATATATATATATATATATATATATAGTATATATATATATATATATATATATATATATATAGAGTATGTATATATATATATATATTATATATATATATATATGTTATTATATATATATATATATATATACATATATATACATATATATATAGGGTGGGGATGTGTTTATACCTATTTGGTTTAAAAACCATTGGTTTAAACCATGGTTTAAATCACATGTAAAAACCAGTTTAAACCATAAAAAACCATGCATAAAATATTTTAAAAATATATTTATTTATGATTTTATTTAGCATGTTGATATGGTTTTCTCAATTTTTCAATCGAAGAGTAGCTTAAAGGCAATAAAATTTTTTCTGCGAACTTTGTTATTGTGAGAATGATTATCATATATATATATATATATGATATATATATATATATATATATATATATATATATATATATATATATATATATATATATATATATATATATATATATATATATATATATATATATATATATATATATATATATATATATTTAACATGTTTAAAACATGATTCTTTTTTCTTTGAGCTCTTGGTAATTCATTTTCTACCCATTGATGCCACATTTCAAAAGTTTATAATAAAACTCATATGTGGAGTGTGAG
>JABUQX010132733.1:10000-12500 GCA_015478945.1 Trachelipus rathkii | reverse complement strand
ATATAAATATATAAAGTAGTGATAAACAGAGGACGCAGATAACTGTGCATACGTTTTTACGTACAAACGTGTACCTATTTACGCACACGAGTGCCTATAGTTATGTAAGCGTGCATATACACATGACTGTATTTTTGTTGTTGTCGTTGTTTGGTTTAGTTGTTGTTGCGCGCGCACTCACACACGCACCATGAGAGTTTAGTAATGGCGTCAGCATGTTTTAAGTTTTCTTGTTGTTGTTTAATGTTGCGCACTCCTACACACACACACATATATATATATATATATATATATATATATATATATATATATATATATATATATATATATATATATATATATATATATATATATATATATATATATATATATATATATATATATATATATATATATATATATATAGTTTAAGAATAGTTATAAAAAAATATATATATATATATATATATATATATATATATATATATATATATATATATATATATATATATATATATATATATTTTATTAATTACAGTATTATGAAATAATGACTTTAGAATCTATTATGCAACTGTGAAGCTTGAACTCATTATTGAGGCAAAAGTTATTATAAGAAAGCTTGTAATCAATAGCATATAAGAAGGTTGTGTATACTATTTAATCTAAATTTTCCTACATATAAGAACTTGTACATTGTTTTTATTTTTATATTATTTAAAATTAAAATAACCAATCGGAATCGTTCCATCTATTGGCTGGTGTTCTTAACTTAAGCCAGAGAAAGAACGGACAGTCTGAACACCACCTTTGACTGAGAAGGCAGGGCACTGATCCTGCCTTCGAAAATTATATGTTAAATATTATATAAAACATATTGTGATTTTCATATTAAGTGTGGGCTTATTAAACCAAGTTGGGAAGAATTTGACTTCATTGGATATACATTCCTGTGTACACTTGCATATAAATGATCATAGTATAATAAATCTTATATAATAAAAACCCCATTATTTGATCTTTTGTAAAGTTTCTCATTAAAGAAATAATTGATCCCGAGAAATATAAAATATAAATAAAAGAATGGCGAGTGAGATCTAGCAGGGTTTATGGAGTGAACGCTCTCCCCTCTGCGAATCGTTTAAAAAATATTTAATTTAATGGAATGAGAAATTAAATATTATCTGTGATTTGTTAATAAACATGTCCATTGAATTTTATAAAATAAAAAAAAATTATATTATATCTGTGATCAAAATAAAAAGGGCTGTTAATAAAGAATAAAAACAGAAAATCAGCTTTTATAATCCTATTTATTTAATATTTACCGGGGCGATTAAATTAATTGTTTAATTAACAATTAAGGAGATCATCTCGCTGTACATATTTTGGTGAACTCCTCGTGACACTCCCCCAAATCCTTCTAATAACGGCCTAATTAAGCTAAGTAACAGAAATTGTGTTGATATAAAAAGTGAATGTGCTATTATAAAACAAATTCCATAACTCGGGTTAGCGAGAAGAGAAGAAAAATTTAATAAATAGGTCCCTACAATCGTAGACAAAAGAAACTCTTTCAAAAGCAATATCCACTACAAAAGAAAAAAAAATCCTACATCATCAGAGGATTTTAATACAAGGAAAGAATAGAACTGGCTTGGGATGTCAGATTCAAAGAGGAATTCCCCCATCTTCGGTAGAGGAAGAAGACCCCACAAAAAGAAATCCCAAAATAAGGTTCAAATATTGGCCAAATTATATAGGCTCACCATGCGAATGATTTATCACTGTTCTCTATCGCGGAAAGCAAGACCGCCGGAAGTTTGGATGAAGAACGCTCGAGTCAAAATACTGGCCTTAACAAAAAAAAAAAAAAAAAAAAAAAAAAAAAAAGAATGCTGAGGAAGAGGCTTAGCTAAAACTTGAGTTGCTGGTAGAGTTTTCATGAAGAATTCCCCCCGCTTAAGGGTGGTAAGAGGAAAGTTTAATCAAATACACCACCAAGGCAGCTGCCCGATCTTCGCCTTCATCTCAAAGATCTCGTAAATCCCCCATAAGTGGGGTAGAGAGTTTGAACTTAGAAGGAGAAAAAGTCTAGTGCTGCGCTCACAAAGATGCCCAACAGTAACCGCGAAATACCATTCCCCCAATTCTCCCCACACTCATGCCGCTCCATCAAACAAGGTATAATATTAAAATAGTGCTTGCTTGAATTTTTTTTAAGTCATTCGCAATTAATAATGATTAGTAAATTGGAACTCCTCTACATAATAATATTATAGATGATAATAATTGGGTAGATTTACTTAGACTAAATAGTTTTAAGAACGGCATGTGAAGGAAGAGCCTTTTTCCAAAAAAAAAAAAAAAAAATAGATTAAAAAAAAATTAAAAGTCATAAGAATCTATGTATCCCATCTGATTCTTACTCCTCTCCCCCCCAAAGAAAATTGGAGGGACAGGCAATGTTAAAATTTTTTATATAAGACTGAAGCTGCGTTTCCCGAAGCCCGACTGCAGC
>JABUQX010132733.1:0-5000 GCA_015478945.1 Trachelipus rathkii | reverse complement strand
TGAGAGAATTGCGTTAGGCATGGGTTTTGGTGGGTTTTTCCTTTTATTATTTGCCCCCTCCTTGAAAAGGGCCCTGCCCGTGAGTGGTGGTAACGTTTGACAAAAATACATATAGAATTTCTAAGTTAATCATTAAGAAATGCAAACTCGGAAGAATAAATTGGCTACCCAATTAGCAAAAACTGTTCACTTTATCGGTTTAATCTCGTACCCTCGTAGAATAACATTGCCCTCAAACAGATATTTCAAATTTTTAATTTGATAGATAACTTTAGATAATAGTTATAATTAGATAAATAAAAACTTTAGATAATAGTTAATAAATCAGGGTTGAGGAGCATGTAAATTTTTGCAGGCTCCGATTGCCAGCTCCGACACTGGCTCCATCATTTTAAAATACCATACTCAGACTCTAGGACCGCAATTTTAAAATTTCCCGCCACCAGCTCCGAACCCTTATGTTTAGTAGTAAAATATTTTTGTTCTAGCTCCCGATTACAACTTCGGCTCCGGCAACGGCTCATGACGCCAGCACCTGCTCCGTAGTACTGGCTAATATCTGTGTTAGAATGATGATGGGCTCATGATAGTAATCCTTACTACTTCAATCTAAACTATTCTTAATATTTTATCTGGAATCAGTCGTAATTAAGTTATTAATTAAACTGTTTTTTTCCTAAAAATTTCCTTTATTAAAACTACATTTACGCCGTGTTTTGTTAAATTGGGGAGTTGTCTATATAAGGTAAAATAAGCTCAAAACATCCCTTCTACACTTTATTCACCCAAGAATGTCAAAAACCTTTCATATAATATAATATATACTACTATATAGAAAGATATACTATATATTATATATATAAAAGTATATATATATATATATATATATATATATATAATATAATATATGTTATAGTATATATAATCCAGAGGTGGCGCACTTCCGCTCTTAGTCGCTAGTCCGCTACGTTCCGCTCCGAGCGGACTACCAGAAAATAGGTGCGGACTAGGCGGCAAGGTGCGGCAGTCGTCAGGAAATTAGCGGACTTGCACGGGCGGATCAAAAAAAGTTTCCGCCCTTTTGTTCCGCACCTTTTTGAAAAAATGAAAGTATAGTTTACTTATTAAGAATTTTTATTGGTTAGAATAAAGAAATATAATTTTTATTTTTAAGTTTATAACTAATTAAACTTTAGTCTAGACTTATTGTTTTTAATAATTAAACTTCCAAAACCAATACTCAAATACTTCCTTAATGGTCACCATATATAATAAAATAACATCATTAAATTGATTTTATTAGACTGAATTGGCTATTACCCTCACCAAACTTAATTAATTATATTATTTGCTATAAATAACTAGCAATATCTAAAATCGATTCTGTGCTAAAACCCAAAGCTATATATATATAGTATATATATAAATATATATATATTATATATAAGGTTATATATATATATATATATATATAATATATATATATAAATATATTATAAATATAATATAATATAATAAATATATATTTTGAGTTTTACACAGATGATTCAAATATGAAATATATATGATATATATATATATTATAATATATATATATATATAATATATATATATATATATATTATATATATATATATACCATAGCTACGAGCTGATACGTAGCATTAGCATCGACTCTGCTGGCGTCGAGGCTTTCATGGATTCTACTAAAATCTTGAACGAAATAGGACCTTCTTAATGGGTGCGACAGGGGGTCAAAAAAATTTCAGAAGGACGGCAGACATGATTTAGCGTGCAGCGACTAAATTTAGCAATGGACTCGCTGCAAGGCGACACTAAACACCAGCAACTCCTCTCACCAAGGACATCTTTCCCCCTTCAGCGTAGGCAGACATTTGTGGAACTGTTCGTAAAATATAACTACACCTCCCCCTAGTTCGCTGCTGTTACGAGCGAATATTAGTTTTGGTGGGGATATCTTTATGGCAAAGAGTCAGCCTTAACTGCCTTTAATTTTGAAGCACGCTTAATCTTTTGAAACAGGTAATATGGATCTCTTGTTCCTTGACGAAGACATTGAGGAGGAAAAGTGGAAAAATCTTGAGATTTTGTAAATAATTTATTTCAATTTTTCATAAAATATTATAAATAAAATTTTTTGCTAAGAATATATATTACTATTTCAGTATTTTAATATTAAAAAGCCTTTTGTGACAGTCGGCCACCATATTAGGGAAAACGGCGCGACGCTGCGGACTTTGCCGATCGACTAGCGGGAAGTTTGATGGTTTTTTTTTCTCTGAAATAGGTGCGGCAGGAAAGCGCTAGCGGACTACGTCTTTTCTCGCAGGTGCGACGGGGCGCAGCGACTACCCTAAATGAGCGGGTGCCCACCTCTGATATATATAATATATATAGTATATAAGATATATATGATATATATATATAATATATATATATAAAGATATAATATATCATATATATATATAATATATATATGATATATATATATATACACGTATATAAATATATACTATATATAGTTAATATAATATAATATATATATATATATATATATATATAATAATATATATAAATAATATATAATATATATTATATATATATATATATATATAATATATATATATAAATAACATATAATATAATATTAAAATTAAATATATAAATATAAATAAAATATATATATAATATATATATTATATATACTTATATATGATATATATATATATTAATATATATATATATATATTAATAATATATATATATATATATTATATATTATATATATATATAGATATATATATATTAGAGATGGAACGGATATGAATTTTTTGTATGCGAATACTAATATTAGAAACCCATTATTCTTATTCTATCTTCAACATAAAATTAGAATATCTTAAGTAAACTTATTTTATTTGCACCAACAATTGTTTTCTATAAAGAGGTTTGCGCCGCTGAGATAACACGTTTCCAGGATGCGGGATGTCTGGGCCACTCTACCAGTTGACATCCCACCAAGTTCTAGCCCCAGCCGCCGCCTTTGACAACGTTTTTAAACTTTCATATTCAAATCCGAAAATTGGACTTAGGTATATTTGAGGAAGCAAAACTTGTTCTGCTCATTTTTCGCTTCGAGCCTACGGAACGTTTTTCATCAAGGAAATAAGACCAGCACCGCCAAAAAAGACGCTCCTGTGCAACACCTTAAGGCGGACAAGCAAGATATACCTTCGGAATACAGTCACATTAGCAATAACTTATTTATGAGTTTTTCCACCCATTTCAAATGGAGTTATCGCTCCGAGAAAGACTCCTTTTTTCGTCCAGATACATCTTAATGTTTTTTGAAATTTCCTGTGATAAACATTCCTCTTCGTCATCTAAGTTATCTAAAGTTATGTTGGTTGAAGTTGAAGGCTCTTTTGCCTTAGGTAAGGGATTCTCCTCACGTTCTTAGATTTAAGGACTTGTGCCATCTCTGTAACTCACCCGTTGTAGCAATGTTCAGCATTTTTTCGAATCTGTCACTATTAAAAATTCTATCACAGTTGATGAGTTACAAAACTTTTGTTTTATAATCTACGGTTCCACTATTGTAGCTTTGTGGCCACTAAATCGTTTTTCCACAAGACCAAAAACCTCTTTTAATTCTCTCAGCACGAGTTTCTTTTATTTCATAATCCCCTGCCTCGTTCATGTGCATGAATGTATTTTAATTGATTTTTGCGATAAATATAAATATATTCGTTTTGTATTTGGATAAAAATTTCGAATAGGAACATGAAGACGAATAATAAAAATATGTGAATATTCTCGAATCGAATATGAATATTCAGCCATCTCTTCTACAAATATAATAGTATATATAGTTATATATATATAATATATATATATAAGTATAAATATAATTATATATATTATATATATATAATATTATATTTATATATATATATATATATATATATAATATATATATACTAATATATATGATATATATAATAAAGCAGATATGATGCAGACTGCACATTTTTGTACATTATAAAACTCTAAAAATGCCTGTATTCGGGAGCCAGCATTAAATTTGCAGCAACCAGCTGCTATTTCTCAATTTAAATACTATATATAATATATTATATATCATATATTAGCTATATATATATATATATATATATATATATATATATATAATAATATATATATATTATATTATATATATATATCGTAAGATAACAAAAACTGGGTTTTAAGAACAGTTTCAATACAACATAAAAATATAGAAGGCTGAGATTTTATTTATACAGGAAATCTAATATTTGTACTCGAAGAAATTAGAAAAGAATCCTAGATGATGTTTTAAAGTAAATTGAAGAGAATAACAAAGGAAGATGATGGAGGCAGGAACTCTGTAAGTAAGATCTTAGAAAGCAAAATCTAGGTTAGAAGATATCGATGTGTCACGGCTGCTTGAAATGTTCTATGTCATCACTCAAAAACGGATGCTGCGCGTCATCGGAACAGATCCAAATACAGTATGCGGAACTTTAAAAATTTTGCTTCTGATGTGAGACCTGCCGGGCTATGGTGTAGAGAAAGACATTTAAACGCCTAAAGGACGAAAAGAGTTTAATATGGCAGCGAAGAATTACATATTCATACCAGTAGAAGAGATGAGAGAAAATGTTCGGTGAAGATGTTGGTGAAAGACCAGCAAAGTTAGGATGGGAATGCATCAGGAAAAAATAAAAAAATACAAGCAACATTTGAAATTTCTTGACATTTATCAAGATTGGACAGCTTAGCAGACAACTGTGTTTTATTTATTCTATCTATCTTATTTTTTTTTTTTTTTTTTTTTGGCTTCGTGTGCGAAGTGATCAGGAAGCTGAACTGATGAATTAAAAGTTTGAGAGAACAACTTTGAAAACGAAAAAGATCAGAAACATCATATTAACAATATCTAAAAATTCTCCCGCTAT
>JABUQX010132732.1:0-2500 GCA_015478945.1 Trachelipus rathkii | reverse complement strand
ACAGCCATTCACTCCTATTATGCACCTTTCTTCTCGACTCTGCCAAACTAACAAATCTCTCCTCCAGGCATTCCTTTACTGACTCAATCCACTTTTCCTTCGGTCTCCCAGTCGGTCGATTCTCAGCGCACTCACCATTATACATCCGCTTAACCAACCGACTATCATCCATCCTTTCCACATGACCAAACCATGTCAACGTACTTTCATTTACTCTCTCATTTACCCCTTTCTTCACACCACACAACTCTCTAATACGTTCATTCATCATTTAATCAATTCTTCTCACACATAACACGCCCCTAAGATTGTCCATCTGAACACATTGTTACTTTAGATCTATACCTCTTATTCCAGAACCTAGTCTCACTACGTATTACCAATAACACAGGTAACACTGCCCTCATGTTCGTATTACCCATAGCGCACTTAAGACTTAGTCCTTTTACTTCCACCAAAGATTTAATTGCACCAGCCACCTTCCTAACATTCACAACTCTCCTACTACACTGCATCATCCGCTCCTTTTCATCCAACATATATCCTAAATATTTAAACTCAGACACTTTTCCAGCTGCTCACCATTTAACATAGCTTCACACCGAGAACTGCCTTCACTCACAACCATAACCTTACTCTTATCTGACGTTTACTTGTTCAAAACCCCTACTTTTACCCACACCCTGCCAAATCTTCTCAACCAATTCCTTTTCAAACTCTCCTTCAGATTCGCCACACAAAACCAAATCATCCACATATAATAGGTAGGGAACCTTTCACTCTCTTCCATTCTCCATCATTCTAATACCATCCCCTGACAGCCCCACCTCTAATTCTTCCACAACCCTATCTATTTACAAATTGAATAACCAAGGAGACATAACACATCCTTGCCTCACTCCGATATTAATATTAAAACAATCACTTTCGACTCCATTTTATTCTTACACAAGCTTCACTATCTTCATACATACCTTTGATTCCATCAGAAGCCTACCACCAACACCATATTTCACTAACACCTGCCATAGAGCTTCTCTATTAATCCTATCATGCGCATGTTGCAAATCCATAAAACCTAAATATAATTTGTTCTTCTTCTCTCTCATTTTATCAATCATTTGTTTCCATGTAAAGATTTGATCCACACATTCTCTACCACTTCTAAAAGCACCTTGTTCTTCACCAATCAGTCCTTCAGTCACTCGACACACTCTTTCGACCAAAATACCAGCATACATCTTCCCTACAACACTCAATAAACTAATTCCCCGATAATTACTACAGTTACCCTTATCCCTCTTACCCTTATATAAGGAGTACCATTTACTGCTCTCCTTCAATCCCTAAGCTATATCCTCCGCCCTGTTACATAACTTCCAAATCCAATCAATCACCATTTCACCTTCGTTCTTGATCATTTCAGATTTACCATTCTTCAATTTTTTGACTGTACCCTTTACATCCTCCTTACTAATAACCTCATCCTCAAAATACCTATTCCTTCTTGCACCATCAAACCCACACACATTCACTATCACCTGTTCATTACTGCAAATGTTATGGAGATTTTCGAAGTGTTCCCTCCACACTCCCCTCACATCCATTCCATCAGTTACAAAGTGCTCTCATCCCTTTCATTATTCTAAGCAGATTCCCCCTTATTCTCACACACGCACACACACACACAAACACACACACACACACACACCCACAACACACACACAACACACACCACACACCACACACCACACACACACATATATATATGATAATATATATATATATATATATATATATATTATATTATATATATATATATTATATAATATATATATATATATATATATATATATATATATATATATTATATATATATATATCAGAGGGACTCCTGCACTCGTGAAACTCGTGCTCAGCACCGAGTTGACATAATAGAAACGATCTATTATTTTTTAAATTTCACAATGTTACGATAATATTTTCTATTTTTTGCGAAAGTTGGTCAAATATAATTGAAATTATTACATAATAAATATAAAAGATTATGCAAAATTGAAACGAAAAGGGAAGGATAGCCGCTATTAAATAACGCTTTTAACACATTAAAAATAACACAAATCCGTGCCCAAAGCAATTTGGCGGATATCATATCTGTGAATTTATAGTATAAAATTGTTTATAAATACTAAGTTTATAAATGATATCTTTAATACTTTACATAATAAATAATATTTTTATAACAAAAAATATTTAATAAAAACAAAAAATATAAAAAATATTATAAATACTTTAAAACGATAGAAGGAAAAAATCATAACTTGAAATATATTAAAGTTAATCGTGGAAACCAACAATAGAAAACGATTTTAATGTGAGGAACTTAAGTATTTAATTATATATATATAATATATATATAAAATATATATATATATATATTATATATATATATATTATATATATATATATATATTAAGATATATACATATATATCTTCTCT
>JABUQX010132731.1:0-32500 GCA_015478945.1 Trachelipus rathkii | reverse complement strand
ATTCAAGTAAGTACTTCATATATCAAACTAATTCTTTGGAACTTCATATGTATGAATAATTTTCCATTAAATTCTACGATAAATTTTATTTATTAATGCATATCCAATTTAACTATTATGTCTTAAAAGATTAGTGGCAATGTACACATGAAATTAAAATAGCTAAATGTTTAAGTACACAAATACCATTTAAAAGCAAATTTATTATGAAAAGTGAATTCAATAACCACGAAACACTATTATTACTCATGAGATGCCCCCCAGTGTCTGAAATTTAATGATTAACTACTTATTTTACCTCTAGCTTACATAATCTTTCAAGAGGTGCCAATGGGCTTAAATTGTTTGCGGGGTAATCTATGTATTTTATTTCCAATCTTGTACACATGAGTCTTTTATGTACCTGCGTTAGTCAGATAAAGCGATTCTGCCTAGATTTCTTCAAACGTGCTCAAATAATGCAATTTCAAACTTCATTTCACTTAGCGGAACAATTAAGAACAGCAGAGTACAATGGAAATTACTGATAACGTTTTGAAAGTCTGAAGTTCGAAGGGAGTGATAGTGGTCATGCTGCCATGGTGGAGAACCAGTGGTAGTTTTTCCACTTGTCTGAACCTCTGAGACAATTGTTGTCCATTTATAACGGCTTCAAAACCTCACAACAAAACCTGTCATTGATAGTTTTGGAAAAATACCAAACAATATCGACTACCATGTTGTGAACTCGAATTATCTTCGAGTGACACTTCCACTGTAATGATTATGCCGCTTTGTCTCTAAGCAATAAATTTACAATCAATTTTCTCACTAGTTATAACTTTGAAGATGAATTCGTGGTTACCTCCAATTTGGAACTTTGAGCTCCATGCAGACAAAACAACTTACTGAATTTTTTTTTTTTTTTGTCAACTGAACAGGTTAGGTACAATTTTGCATTGGTTGGTCTTGCCGAGATCAAATAATTAGTGAAGATTCACCGACCTACATGGATAGGTTAGTGCACGCGTTCGATGTCCATTGGTGAACGTTAAAACTGTTCACCATAAAAATCTCGGCGATCTTTGAAACGTTTTTATCACTATGAGTAGTATTCATCATGCTAATAAGTATTTTAATATCAAAGCTTCCATAACCTGTGGGTGGTTTTGCGAGTAATTTTTAAGTTGATATTTGAAGCATATCCTAAAATCCATCAATTGAAGAAATCAATGAACCACTTAAGACAAACACCTCAAAAATGAAGTTAGCCGACAACATTTTTTCGCAATATTCAAAACTAGAACGTTTTGGAACATCTCAATTTTTCTTAACTAAAATCTGTATATATATTATTATTACTACTATTGTACTATTATTATTATTATGTCGCTGGGGGTTCCCCCGACCTGTCCATTTTGCTCCTCCAATCGTCCTCTCACAGTCGTTCGTCTCTTTGTGGATTGCGTGGCCATCTCGACCTTAGAACCAAGTTCTTTCCAGATGTGCTAACTATACCTTTTCAGCATCGCCATCACCACATCTTATCCGAATTATCTCACTTTTGTAGTGATCGCGTTTTTGCCTTCCTATTGGAGCTGACCATCTTGTATAAGATCTAGCCATCTCAGCCTTGTTCCTCTTTTCCGTTCGTTAGGGATTTCCCCTGCCGTTAGCTTACTAACACGGTATAGCCGCATTCTTGCGTGCTGTGGAGGTCCCTGTACATCCACTCAAAAAAAAAAAATTATTGTTATTATTATTAAAGGTATAAAGGGGCGGTAAGGCTGGGGCTTTCTTTTCGACTTGCGTCATATTCTTCTGCCACTTTTCTGTTTCGGGGTGATAAAGATGTAACCTTACCCCAAGTCTTGGGGAAAGAAGGTGGGTGATTATTATTATTATGCTGGTTCAAATCCTCCGCGTAGCAGTTGGGAGTTTTATCTACTTGGGGGCAAGAAGTAAACTGATCATGAACACGTTATGGCGCTATTTGGGATGGCTGGCCTTAAAGTTCGATTTCCTGTGGTACCCCCTGCATAGGGGATAAAGCACATTAAAAGGTAGATTATTATTAATTATTATTATTATTATAATTATTATTATTAATCTATTCAATTATTTTCAGTTAAAAACCACAGCTGAAGTTAGTAAAAGAGAACACATAACATTAGAAGGAAAATAAGTAAACTTTAAAAACAATAGTATATATATATATTTACATTTAATTTCTAGGATTTGTGTAAGTGACAATATTCAATATGAAAAAATAAAAGTTTTCAACTAAATTATTAAACACTATTTACATGGTTTATCTCATTATATAACAACACCGTTTAGATAAAAAGCAAAATATTAGGTTTGTTCTGTTAGTAGATATTATAGTATATTTTATTACATAGATTTTTATTATTGTGTATAATAATTGTACTAATATATACATTTAAAATACAAGAATTTTTATTGTATCCTTTTACTTCCATTTTGTACACAAAATGTAATTTATTCTAAGTATTTTTTAAAGTCATTTCAAATAAATAAATAAATAAAGAAAGAAAAAAATTAAATATCAAAATTTTAAACTCCTAATTTTATAAAATCTTTTTAGACTACCTTGACCTGACCTTACTTAACACTATTATCAGTTAAAAGTTAAAACCTTTCACACCTAACCCGACGTACAAAATTACTTTATTTTCCTGCTGCTACTTCTTTCATTCTATTAAGAGCCGAACCAGCTTTAAACCATTCAATTTGCTGATTGTTCATTGAATGATTTAATTGAATGGATAACGTTTTACCATCTGGCTTGTGTATTTTGCATTCAAGAGGTTTTCCAGGAGAAAGATCTTTTAGTCCAATGAGACTAATCTTATCGTCAGGAGAAATCTTATCATAATCGGAAGAATTAGCAAAAGTTAAAGGAAGCATTCCCTGCTTTTTCAAATTTGTTTCATGGATTCTTGCAAAGGATTTTACGATAATGGCTCTCCCACCCAAATGACGAGGCTCCAGGGCTGCATGCTCCCGGGAACTTCCTTCTCCTGCAACCAAATTTTATTTATAAAACTTACAATATTTTTTCATCAGGTTTGATAGGAAGTTAAAATAATAAAAGAAAAAAAAAGAAAAAAAAAAAGAAAACCTAAAAAAAACTGCAAATTTTAATGCGACTAAAGTATTTGACTGGTAAAAGTTTTAAATTACTGTAAGTGTAATAATACGTACTTTTAAGAATTGATAAGAGAATATCTATTTTGCTTTACCTTTCATTAACTAATTTATGTAAGAAAAATTGGAGAATACATGAAATTTTATGAGATTTAATAAAATGCAAAGTGTATTATTTTTCTGAGAAACATTTTATACATAAAGGTGACAATTGAACGATAAAAAATAAATTTAATAACCGAGAAATTAATGTTTAAAATATATAAAAATTAATTTGTTATAATTTTCATCACTCCATTAAGAAAAACTATGCAATAAAATGATAATATAGAATAAATAAAAACATTCAAAAGAACCTTGATAGAAGAAAATTTTAAGATGTTAGACTAACTGTTATTTTGATATAGGGTACTGCCATTAAGATTTAGAAGTGCTGGTTTGCAACCAGATTAAGTAAGGGTAGGTGGAAATTTTAAATTGTATAGGGGCACTAGGCAGTGTCAATAAAGAACCTTTGTTGTTATAATAATATAAAAGAACAAAGTAAAGTAAGGCAATTAGAGACACACAAATATTAACCGTGCTAAAACATTTATTTTTACATACCATAATTATCATCTCCGATAACACACCACTGAATACCATCAGCCTTATAAGCACGTCCTGTAGCAGGAACTGGTCCCCATTCCTTTGTCTTTTTGTTTTGTACTTTGTTCATCTCTCCATTTTCAGCATTGACAGCAGTAAGGAATAAATTATTTGAAATGTTATCCAAATGACCACGGAAACGAAGCCAAGGACCAGCAGCCGATATATGGTCAGTTGTACATTTCCCTTTTACCTATTCAGGGAAAATAAAGTAAATAAATAAAAATCCTAACAAATAGGCCTAGTTTGCTTTTCTCAAAATCAATATTAAATTTTTTTTCTTCTAAATTTTGAACTATTAAACATACCTTAATAAGAATAGTCAACTGCTCCAAATCTTTCCCATCCCATTTGTCAAATGGAGTAAGTAGCTGCAGTCTCTCAGAACTAGGATCTACATCAACAGAAACTTTAGAACTTCAGTTCAATGGCACCTACCTATGGAAAGAAAATGAATTAAAATAAATTATTTAACTAGCCCAATATCAAATTTAGCTATTAATAATAATGTCGCAAATTTTACATAGAATATTATATTTTACATAAAATAAATAAAAATTCCTAATATAAAGCTCTTATACCTGATTGGGAGAAATTGAAATAAATAATTATTCTAGATACAATGACACTGAGGTAGTATATGACGAAAAAATATATCAGAAGCTTTTGGAAAACAACATTGATGATCTCTTGGCAAAACACATTGCTCACCTTATTATCAGGATCGAATCCTCTTTTAGGAAATTCATCAGGATGATGAGAAAGAATTGGATCATTTTGAGGTAATCAAATTATAAATATAGTTTCTTCTTAAAGGCACTCAGAATTCACATTTAAACTAAGACACACTCGGCCGGTGAGGTTTGTTGGGTTGGCTGCCCACTACGCACTTATCTTTTGCGCGTAGGAGATGCGGCTCATAAATGGCATGCCAACTGAAGGTAAGTTGTGAATTCACCGATAATAGTTATGTGCCTTCTATCTTTGGATCGGCGGAAAATGTATGAATCATATGGGTACAGGAATGTCAGAGAATAAACTCGCTTGTAGCAAGTGATGGGGTGATAATGTTTATTATGAAGAGCGGCACATATTTGATTAGGTGGGCTTGCTGTGACTAGAGTGAACAAGATGGAAAGCAATAACTCTTAAGTGAATAAACGCGCAAATAGAGTGGTGTGGGTAGTTGAAATGTGTAGGCAACCTGAGACTTTGTTTATTTACATTTACCTATCCAAAAACTTCCAAAAACAAATCTAAAACTCCTTTTTGATAAAAGTGGACTCTTTGCTCTAGAAAAAATGTATAGTGTGGAAAGAAAACTAACTTTCCAAGAAAAAAACCATAAATATTAATGGAGAAGGAGATGAAAGGAGAAAGGAGAATACGCTTGCGGACCAATTCATGTCAAGTTGACAAGTTGATTAATATGTTTTAGAGTAAAAATCGAAGTTCATAAGCTGGTAATTTAAAAATCAATTAGTTGGTTATCTGGTATACGCCAATATATTGGTTGTGTCATGTTAAGTTGTCAACCTAAGTAATATCTTTCAATGGTGTTTAAATTTAAATAGATAAATAATGAAAAGCACATACTCTCAAAAAAAAAGTTTGATGTGTGTCCCAATGATGTACAATTCTGATGACAATTATATGGTTTTAACCAATCAATAAGATAGAATAATTGGCAGAATAATATCGTATTAATTTATTTAATTACAAGTCGAAAACGTTGATTTTGAGGGCGAAGAGGGAATTAAATCAGAGAGAAATACACAATAAGTTTTATGGATTAGAGGTGTGCAATTAGAATATCCAACAGTTACGCTATGTAGACTTTCTAGTAAAAACTTAGAATAATAAAAGGATGCCCCTCTACAACTCAGGTGGTTTTAGAGGATATTAGTTAATCAATAAATAAATTAGAGTATTTTGTTATAACTAAATGGCTATTTAGTATTATTGAGAGTGTGTCTGAGGTAGAAAATGATGATAATATGGTTAGGAAGTTTAAGAGAATGAAGTTTATCTATTTCTCGCACGCAAGAGGTAGACTATTTGGTGTTGCCTTAAGATAAGGTGATACAGAAGTAATCTGGTTTTAATTATAATAAGAGATAAAAGAACTTTCTTTTGTTGTCTCACTAAGAATTACCTCATATTAGCTATATACTTGAGTGGTCTGGCTTGTTAGGTGTATATGAATATTGAGCATATAAAGATGAAAAAAAAGTATTGATCGAGGGTTTAATTGTTTTAGAGAGTAGACAATTGTTTATGATGATTTGCTATGATAATGTTGTGTTTAGGTTAATGTTAAATGCAGTGAGGGGTGGTTAGGAATGGCTGATATTAGTAGGATCATTATTATGTGTTTATTAATATATGATGTTTTTATATGCAAAAATTGTTTTTATGATTGAGGTAGACTTGGGATGGAGAGAAAGGTTTATGATATAAGGATGGATAGTGAAGGTTAATATTAAGAGTGAGATTAATTAAGTGTAAACCAAGGTAATCAGAGGATTAAGTATTTTAAGAGCGTTTTGCGAGTATTAATCGTGAATGTGAAAATTTTGAAATATATACTGAACAATAATTAATCTTATAGTTAATAAGCAATCACATGAAGCAATGACGGTAGTATATAGTTAAGTGTACAAAATAAGAAGTATGTGGATATGTGATAAGAGAGTTATGAGAAAATAAGAATGTCGAACTAATGGACCACATCAATCTAAGGGTCATGGAGAACCCGGTTCTGATGCTAAAGCGTGTAATAAAGATAATAAAAAGTATAGCGTTTAGGTATTGAAATGTACTATAAATAAGTCACAATGATGAGGTGTTTTCTAAAGTAATTAAATGAATGATTCATGGTAGAATTTACATAAAGGAATTGGTCCTCTTGCGGCATCCCTAAGGAAAACTACAAGTTAACATACGTAGGAGAAAAAAAAAAAACAAAGAGGTAAATGAACGTCTGGAAGGAGGGTATGAGTGGGGGACTTTACAAGGATAATAGGAAAGGCGCGAAAGGTTATAGAGAGAATAAGGGGGAATTCTGCTTAGGAATAATGTATAGGATGGTGAGCTTTCACAAATTACATTTCGCTATTATAATAACTCGATAATTGTCGCACGCGCGGTATTATGTGAGCGATAATGACAAAACTTTCGAAAATCGCTGGCCACCTCAATTATTTTACAGGCACTTACTAGCTAAATGAAAGGAGAGGCTTGATTTAGTGCAAGTGTGTTTGAGGGTTAGATGGTTTGGGTAATCGTATAAGCGGAGTTCTCAGCCGGTCGCAACGAAGACGGGCTTCTTGGGTCCTTATTAGTAAGGATAAGAGGTCCAGGACTACTATTGGTTTAAATAGAGAGTGAGAGCGTTATAATGTATGTATAAGCACTGCGCCTAAAAAATCCTCTGCACGCCTCGTCTTATAAGATGTAACTTCTAATTTACTGGTCGATAAAAATGGTTTCAAGCACACGGTAGATCGCATATGCACTCGTGACCATTGCATCTGTGCATTTGCGTGAACGTCTGCGTATTAAACCAACCAGTGTTTTATGAAGAGAGTTGAAGGTGCTAATAATTAGGTTCATCTGAGGTTAGTATAGAGTTAGAGTGCCAAGAACTCGTTAAGTAATTCCATGAGAATCTAGGTAGAGAGTACCGCTATTTTAGTATAATAGGAAGGGTATGTGTGTTTAAAGAACATAATGCGATAGATATTAGGAATATGAGTAGTGAGTGTGCACCAATATAGTGATTGGTATCTGAAGTGTTGATGTACAACGGAACGATATATATTTCATCATAGCTCATGGATATTTGTCGAAACTCGAGTGTCGTTAGGAAGAGTCCAACAGGAACGAATGAGAGATGTGACCTCACGCCAGTGTTAGAGGTTTATAAAAAAGATGGGATATTAAATTGATGGATGTATGTAGTGAAATTGAACTCGAGTGTTATGGAGCCAAGAACTCATCTATATGTTGAAAACAAGTGATTAAGAGTAAAATCGCGGTGAGAACGTATATAATATAACAATTAGTTATTATAGAAGTAATTTATGTGATTACTGCAAACAAGAGAGATGTATGATAGAATAAATAGGGAAGACTCTATGGCAAAGTGATTTAGGATAAGTTGATACGGAATGATCTATGGAATTGAAATCAATATAAGTAATGTTATATGTCGATAGTTGTAAAGCGTTGTGTAAGTAATATAATGAGTATCACGAAATTGATTGGTTTTTAAATTAATTAAATATAGTATTAAATATAAGCATATAGGATGTGTTATGTACTCACTTGGTTATTCAATTATTTGTATTTATGAGTATTGGTATTATGAAAGAATTTAGCCTAATGATCTACCCAGACGAGTTTATATACATAAAGATGATGTTGAATTAATGATGGAATTAATGGAAAGTAAGTGCAGTATCTTAGTAATGTGACTTAGGTGGATGATTTTGCAGTTTTATTTTGTGGCTGGATTTTTAAGTCAAGAAGAGAAAAGTTAAGGTTAATTAGTAAGGGATTATTTATAGGTATAGTATATAGGTATATTATATATATATATAATATAAAAAGTAGTATAAAAGTGCAGGTGTTAAAGATAAAACAGTAGAATTTATAATAGATAGTAAAGGTTATGGTTGTGAAGTGAGGACAGTCCTCTGTGTAAGTATATGTTACATGTAAGCAGCTGGAACAAGTGTCTTTAGTTTATTAAAATTATATTTAAGAAATCTTTCGAATATTCCAAGAATATTTTTGTGTGTCATTTACAAGCAGAAGTAGTAGGAATAAAGTGAAGAAGGCAGGAAGTGGTAGGCTGATGCATATTAATTATATATACTAGTCTTGATTAGTAATCATAGGGTATATTCTACTTTACATATGAGGGTATATGTTGTTTACCTGTGTTAAATGTGAGTATAGTTAGTTAATTGAGACTTAATGGTCTCAAGTGAAATAAGAGGTATAGATCTAAAGTCATTGTGTTCTGACCGACAACACTGCACAAAATGAGTTATGAAAAGTTAATTGATAATATATGTAGGTATATATATAATGTAAATTATAACGTATTTATAGTAAGAGGTTATATATTGTATAGTATAGTGTGAATAGAATAGGTTTAGTAAATTAATTGAAGAATTAAAATGAAAGTTATATAACTGTGAGTATGGTTATTTGGTTTATGTGGGTAATTAAAGGTAGTGGCAAACATGAAACTCAATTATTAGTCGTGTAATTGTAAGCGGGATTAGTATTAAAGTGGTCAGTGTTTGTTGTGAGAATTCGAACGGTATGGAGACCAAAAGAAATAAAGTGTTGAATTTTAATTCAAGTAAAGGTTAATGTCTGAGGAGGATGAAATTGAGTTTCTTCTACCCACTAGCGAAACTTATAAAGACTATATAGGAGATGAATTGGGCCCGGGGTTTCTGTGATGACGGTTATGGAATGGTTGTGGCCCACCTGGACCATACATTGACCCTTTAACAACTTGACGATATGCCATTGTGAGGGTTCTTTCAACTATATAATATATATATATATATTCTATTAAGGTCTCCATTAGCTTCTTAGAGTGAATTTTAACTGACTTAGTCGTTCGGAACATATCATTACTAATAATGTACAGAATGAGGGCGGTAAGTCTTGGGCTTTCTCATTTTCGATTTTTGTACATATCTTCACTTAATTTGTCAATTATATTATTCTTTATTAATATTTACTATTTATTACACATATAGGTATAACATACTACCTAAATATTAATGAATACTATATAGGCGCTACTCACTCAAAGGACTTTAGTCCTTAATTACATCCTCACTCAATAACGATTTATATAATTGCTATATCATGCCACTCTTTACCTAGCTCACACATCACAACTTCCTACTATAAAACGTATGATACATCCGTTCCTCTATTTCATCCAACATATATCCTAAATATTTAATAAACATACAGACATCTTTTATAGTTCATGCTGATATCAACCATCTAATTTATCAATGTCATTTCCATCACATAGGCAACCGTACCTCACACTCACACCAATAACCTTACTCATTATCTACTATTTACTTTCAATAACCTCCTCACTTTTACATCACCGGTGACTCTAATAAATATATTCTCACGTATCTACCAATCTTCATCTCAAACTCTTTCCAAGATTCACAACCATCCATAACAATCCACAATATAGGTATAAAGGCACTTCACCTCCATTATTCTATCACCCCCATTTTCCTATACTAATTCTAAACACCATTATCCATGACTACCCCTCTCATCTACTATTTTTTATCATTAACCCCATCACATTAATACAAATTAGTTTAAATAACACAAGGGGACATAACACCACCCTGACCTCTCACTCTACTGCTTATTAATTATTAATCTAAACCAATCATCTTTGACACCATTTTATATTCTAACACACGCTTATCTCTACTATTTTACTGATTAAATACTTATATTAACATTTTGATATTCCATTAATCCATATATAATATATATATAGTATATATAATAATATGTATTAGTATAAATTGAGTATTTTTAGTATTGACCTAATGTGGGTAAAAATGAAACTGAGAAGTTAAAACTGGATATAGTCATAATATAAATTAAATTTGAAAATTTTTAAAATAATTAAATAAGTAAATTAATATATACTTCACTTAATTATTAACAGGGACGCAAAGTTTGCTTTAAATAATAAAATGTTAATAGTTTTTTATACTCTTGACTCGATTATTAAAATGTAATAATACTATTCAATTAAATTATATATTATTCATAATGGATATTAATATTACATTTCTATACCTATAGGTGTAGATATCTCTTCGCCCAGGATCTAATACCTCTATGTATGTAAATTCTATCATGCAAAATAAGGATCTTTCCAATATTGATATTCCTATTCCATTACCGTACACCTGTCTGCAAATAATAAAAAAAAAACATTATTTTACTCAAGCCCATATATTATTTATACTATTAACTTTCATTTTTCGTCAATATTATACCCTATATTTAGATAAGATACACGAATAGTTTAGAGTAAAAATATTTATAAATATAGCATATTGACAATTATAAAAAAATAAATAAAAAAAAATCCAAAAAGAAAAAAAAAAAATTACGATGTCACAGCTTATTTAGAAAAATATATTAGAGTTCATAAGATGAAAGTAATTATAGTGAGAAATCGACTTATAGATTATATAAAGGCACTTCATTAGTATACTTTATTTTTGAAAGGTGATATGGTGGTATTTCGTACTCCAGAGAATCCTGATTATCCGATGGATTCAAATCAAGTCTTCCAAGAACTTTAAAAGTAATAATAGTTTGACCATGGACAATACTTCAAGGGAGATAGTATACAAAATCAATGGGTTAGCAAGTAGTGATTAGCTAATCATTCCTTTCTCAGATAAAAAAATTATACTGGAGTAGAGTTAATGGCACATAAATCTAAGCATTTCTTGAAACGAAACTGTATTTTATTTATACTCCCCTTTCTTGACACATCCTGTCTATCCCACTGTCCAATGCAAGGTCCGCAAGCATTAGCTAAAACAGTGCCACCAAACTGCCTTAGAGTCTGAGCCTATTACGAAAATGTTATAACATTAAAGTTTATAGTCTTCAAAAAATAAACATACACAAAACATATTTATTATTACTATTATTATTTCTATTCACCCACATTTAATAATTAGTAATGTAATTCTATTAATAATAAAAAAATTAATGAAATTTATTACTAATCCTAAAAAAATTTTATATCTTATTTTAAAAAAATTAGTATAGTTTCCTGTGTTATTTATTTTATATATATTTATTTATTTTTTTTTATTTCATTTATAAATTTACCTACTATTGCTCTTTTATTATTTCATTATCGTGTATAATCTGCTATTTATCATTCAATTTTCTATTATTTATTTATTTATTTATTTATTTTGTTGTATTTACATTCTGTTATTTATTCCTGCAATAAAAGATAAAAGAAAATAAGAGAATAATAGTTACAAACGAAAACTAGATATAAAAACTCATTTTCATTAGTAACTTGTGTTCTTCAATCTATAACTATAATTGTAATAGTTATTACTCTAAAAGAAAAAAAAATTGTGGAAAAAAGAAAGTCTTTGGATAGATTCTGGAGAAGAAAATGTCATAAAACAAAATTGACATAATATCGCTACAAGAATAAATAAAAAATGTTAGCGAACTTCACACATTTATCATAAGAAATAATATAAAACCTAACTTTGATGATAAAATCGATTGTATGAGCCAAGTCAGGAGTGAAAGGTCCGTTAACATGAGGCTCTAATTCAGAAAGGTTTATTTCAACAAGTCTATCATAAGGTGCTCCCTGATCAGGCGTTTGAAGAAATAGTTCACCGTATATCATTCTGAGCAGCAATTTAGCTCGATCTATTATTCTCTTTATTTATAATAGGTAGCAATAAGATAATCTCTTTCATACTCTATTTATTTATTAATGAAAATACACAACGTAAATTATACCTATTTCTTTAAAATATACAAATACAAAATATAAAAGGTTATTTGCAAATGTCTCAAATTGATCATAATTTAAGTTATATAAAATAAATTCAAATTGGCTTATATGTTGTAATTTAATAATTAATAAAGACATTATTAAATAATATTATCATAAATTGGAAATTACTATAACCTTATATTTATCAAGACACCCATGTTACATTTAATCTGTTTGCCATTCTCTCATGTTACAAGTAATAAATTGATTCAAACACCTGGGCCATGATATTCAACTTTATAGTACCCACTTATATGTAATATTAAGAGTACCGCCTATATATTTTGCACTCAGTTAAAGAAATCACCTCGCAATACTTTCAAGATAATTAATTTACCTTAGGGGATTAATAGTCCACACTACTATTTATTACTCAGAAAGTTTTACTGACCTTATTACTCATTATATTAAAATATATAACTATATCATATATATTATTATATTATATATATTAATAATATATATTATTTAATAATATATATATATATATATATAATTAATAATATATATATATATATATTATAATATATAATTAAATATTATATTAATAGGCATTATAATATATAATATATATATAATATATTAAATATATTTATATATATATATTAATTTAGATTAATATAATTAATATTATATATATATATATTATTAAGTATATATATATTATATATATATATATAATATTATATATTATAATTATAATATATATATAATATTAATATATATATATATTATATTAATATATATATTTATATATATTATTAATATATATATATTATATTAATTATTTATATATATACTTATAATTAATATATATAATAATATTATATATATATTATTAATATATTAATATATTATAATTAATATATATATATATATAATATATATAATTAATTATATATATATTATATATATAATATTATATATAAAATATTTTAAATATATATATATATATATATATATATATATATATAATATATATATTTATATATATAATAATATTATTATATTTATATAATAGTAATATTAATATATTATAATATATAATATTATATTAATATTAAGGATTTGCCGAATAGTGAAAAAGATATAATATTACCGAATACCGAATACTCAGAATTATATCGTTTCTAATAAAGTATATTCGGTATACGTTAATATTACCGAATAATCTGGACCGAATATTAATCACTCGCTATTCTAGGAAACCCTCGATAATAGTTATTTCAAATGATCGGTCAATCTCAATTTTAGGGAAAAATTATAATAGAAAATCATTTACACTGTAGTCAAACAAAAAAAGGTGAAAATTATTACTTATTGGATGGATTTATTTATATGTTAAGCGATATATATATATGATATGTTAAATACCTCGGAGGGTGCTGATTTCCATATTATTATTCTCATTGGAAATATTTTCACCTGTTTAATCACATACCCGTTTTTCTTAAGCATCTTAGGTAATATCACTCACTATTTTTTGACTAATTCCTTCATAGGTAATTGAGACAAAAAATTTCATGTGTAACTGACACTACTATAGGCTGTATAGATACGTTATACCTTTCCTGATATTATACTATTACTTAAGTAGCATGCATATTTATACTCATAGCTCGGTTCGATATTCGGATATGACATTTAGTAGGTGATAAAACTTTAGTAGTATCTCATTAGTAATGAATCCATAATGCCCTTTAGGATGAATGGTCTATCATCCACTGATTAATAATACAGGTAATCTCAGGTAATGGTTTATATACCATCCGTTCATATTTGTTCCCCCAGTGGATGAACTGATAACGAATACTTGCTAAATGGAGAGTATATAGTAATTGTATGTTCCGAGATTTGATCTTCTGATAGCTGTTGGCATTCGGATGAGTTATTTATTTGCATAGAAATTATATGACTACTGGACCATGGCACAAGAGTACATTTTAATTCGTAACAGAGAAGCAGAGCTGCGGAGGCTCTTCCAGTCAGTATTGGTATAAATACCTATGTTGATATTAGCTTAGTGATAAGTTGCAGTTGATACCTAATCTACTCGCTAATGGGATCTCATTCCCAGATACACGATGCTCAGTAGGTGAGTGGCGACTGAGTTAATTGACTAACTTATCCTAATAGAGCAAGTTTAAAAGTAGGCGTGTGTATATTACACACTAGGCTAAAACAGTGATATGACTTTCCCCATAGTCAACAACAGTATTCACCTAAACGTAATGTGTGATGAGAGGATTGATATTGCAATAAATTAAAATTATCGAAAACAGTTGTGGATGAAGGACTTACAATATTTACATGAGTCACATGTAGATGCGTAAATATGCGTCGCCTCAATAATGGTTATAAACATTTTGCTCGATTATTAATCTCACAAGAGTAGAGTATTCTTATCAAAATTATCCCTGCTTATCCTGTGCCTAATTATTAGGACAGCGGGTCACGTAGCAAAGTGGATCACTGGACAAAAGAGAATTGGTCCACCGAGAGAGGATATACTTGACGCCATATAATATATAATAATAGGTAGGCAGGGATATAAACTATATTACGTACGTGAACCACTTTTGTTATACTAAGAGAGTAGATAGTAAACCATCAACTTATCACTATTCACACTTACACATAAATTACTTGTTTTTTATGAAACAGATTGCGCAAGTATCCCTTAGTGAACCATGATGATGTGATGCTTATTAGCTATATGATATGCTCAACGTTCCTGGTTATCTAGATATATTAAGTGACGAGAAGATTAAAAAAGCTAATATTGGGATATTTGATGGCCCATCAATTTAGACACTTCTCCGTGAAGCAGCGTTTGCTACCAACAATGACTGTGTTAGAGGCAGAGCGTGGAATGCTTTTTCAAGATGTAGTCAACAGAGTAGGAATTTTTTTTTTTATATACCTGGGGATTAAACAGGAAGCGAGAACCCCAATCATAATACATTGTACTATATTTACTGCTCTTCAGGCCTGTTTTTCTAATTCTCTAATGATATTGGCAGACCGATGAAATAATGTATGCACTATCTATATCTCTCAATCTAAGGTAAAAATAATTTTATACCTGAATTAAACCTATAGGCTGAATGTTAAGTGTATAATAGAAGCAGTGAGGTATGAACGGTTACTTCACATCAAGATATAAATGTTTTACATGGTAGTAGACTAGTTTACCAAGGGCCTAAGTTGGGTAATTATCAATTATGATGGCCGCACTATTGGTGGAGCTTGTAGCGGATATATATAATCAGGACGTACTATGCACAGGTTATATTAATCGTTCATACGAAGAGAAAACTATAAGTTACTACCAATCTGTAGGTCTTGTTTTACATTAACTAAAAAACCCATTCCCCTTTACATATTACTTCATGATATGATCCTATAATATAATCTCATTATAATTCATTAAGTTTGTTAATTATATGTTTTAACATATATCGATATATCAAAAGGACATTATGTAATCATAATCATTTGCTTGATTTATGTTTATCTCCCTTATTATATTATTAATATCCTTATATAAATTAATATATATATATATATATAAATATATATATATAATAATATATTTATATTATATATATATATATATAATATATATATTTATATATATATATATAATTATAATATAATAAATAAATAATATATATAATTAAATATATTAATGTATTAATATATATATTAATAGATATATATATATTATATATATATATATATTAATATATTATCCCAATAATATTGTTAATTAATTTATATCAAAAGTGGAAAAATAAGGTTAAAAATCATAAAATTTTTAACAATATTATATCTATTAGTTTACTAAAGCTTTTATTATCTCATCAAATGCTCAAAATTGATATGGCAATAAAATTATTAACCGGATTTGAGACCTATTTTGGGAATATTATCATAGTTACTAATCCAATAAATCATATGCGAAACCTACCTCCTATATAAAATACAATGATTATATATATATAATATATATTTATCACCTAAAAGTATATATATATACAATAGTAATAAAACAATAAATATAAGTAAATTATAAGAATAATGTACCTATATGAACAAAATCCACATATATATAAAAATATATTAATAAGGAAAAATTTGCTTATATTTCCTCCTTTATAATATAATTTAAACTTAATAACTTCATTTTGAATAAAGTCACTCTATGAGGAAATCATCAAATGCATGATGAAGCACAGTAAAGTTAATTCTTAGAAAATACAGCGAGATAAAGATGTGACAAATATTTCTCTGTTCTATAAAGGCTCATTTTAGATATGTCCGTAAACGTGAAAGTAATCGGTGAAGTTCTGAAAGTTAATATTCTCAATATGCTATGATTTTTCAAAATTCATAATAAACTATATTTTTCCAGTTGATTTTTACCTAACTCAAATTGATAAAAGGGTAATAAATATATTATATACTTATTGTTCATTCAACTGGTCAATAAAATAATATAAAAGGCAAACTTAAATATAATTGAAGATAATTGTATAATTGAAAACCTTCACGTATGTTAGCCTATTTACTTTATTAATGATTTAACAATAATCACATCGTCAGTAGAATGGAAAGCACAGATTACACTCTTCACCTTATTTTTATATTATAGTATATATTATATGTCTACAACCAAACATTTGTCAAAATCACAAATTTCTTTATTAAAAATAATTTAATGCCATTAAAAGTAATATATATATATGAGTAATAAATATGGAACCTATATCAGCTTCACTTTCCCATTAACTTACGTTGTTTAAATCAATCGTCTAATTGAGCAGATAGAGTACAGGAGCTTAAAATTTTCATGCTAATTTTTTCCATGCCTCAAACGTACCATATTTTATTTACTGTGATTCATATACTAGTAATTCTCATGTTAGAGAAAAAATTAGCTTGAATCGCAGATCTAAAGATAATAATAGGAGCTAACACTCACAAAGCTTTATCTCCCTCTTACTAAGTCTTTTTTTCTATCATGCTCTCTCTATCTTTAATCTTTAATTCTATTTTCTCATTATCCTCATCTCTTTAATCTCTACGTTACATAGTTAATTGCTCCATTTTAACAGGAAACAATCAAGCAGGGTAATTGCTAAAAATTAGAAGGAACAGGTCTGGAAGCGGATGTACTTCAATAGAGATCTATAGTGAGAACTTTGTATTATGTCCAATATAAATATATCATTAATAATATGTATCATAGAAGATTAAAGAATGGAATTGATATGTAATTACTACATACAGTGTATATAAAAAAGAAGAAGATGATTGCATTAAGCAGCGTATAAGGATAGGGGATCTTTTGTTCAATACCAATCATTTAAGCAATCATAAGTTCTTGATATAAGACGAATGTTAGAACGTCTTGATATATAAAATAAATATACTAGATCTATCATAGCTATGTAATATCTGTAATAATAGCTTATGCATAGTCTGCCACGTTGTCTGTAATATTATATAAAATGATTGAGGATATGCATTCTGCAAGGAGAATGAAAATTGATATTCATAACAGGGTATAACTTTATCATGACAATAATATTGAATCGTAATAAGTCAAACATGTGATTATAATAACTCATTAGTGAAATTGATTAGCACTAATAAACCACTCATCCCTTTATATAATATAATATACAGACTACCATATTTTTGAGTATTCATATATACCCTACGTATATACACCAAATGAAAATAACTATAGATATATTTAGTATAAAAAATGTAACAAATGCCTTATATAGGATCATGAAACAAATAATAGACATAATATGATATTCTACCTATAATATATGGCTATACAAAATTGGCTTATATATTATTTATTTTTTGTAAAATAAGTTTCTAATTAAAAATTTCCTAATATTCAATAATCGTATAATAATAAAACTTCCCTTATTTGAACGTAATTAAGAAAATAAGCTCAAATTCGGCTCGAATAGTTCACTGAGGTGAGTACATAAATATGTAATACAGTAATACACGAATTAATATTCAGGTATTTATGGTATCCTATATACAAAACCTCAGAATTAGTGAGCTCCGATAAAATTAAACGTTAAATACTTTACCGAATTATCGGCAACATAATTCACTCCCTAATTATTATATTAATATATATATAATATAATAGTTATACGATATAATTAGTATATATTATATATATATAAATATATATATATATATATATAAAAATTTATATATATATATTAATATATATATATTAAATATATATTATATATTATTAATTTATATATTATAATAATACTTAATATATATATATATATATCATATTATAATATAATTATATATATTATATTAATATATTGATAAAGTATTTATAATTCATTTATATTAATTGTGTCTAAAGAATTTGTACATCCTATATATAATATAATAATTATATTCTCACTAAACATTTTTGTTTTTCTTACTATATCATACTATGTCTCCATCTATATTTATTAATTACCACAGTATAGAATTGTGGTTAGAAAATTGCAAAGTTCCCTAAAATAAGTCTTACGAAATGTACAAAGAACTATACGAAAAGTTATAAAGATGTTTCAGTGCCTCAAGAGAACATAGACAACATATATCTCACCACTCACAGCAATATAAGGAAAGTGAGGCTTCAGCCTCATCTACACTCGACACCCCAAACATCTCTATAATATAACTATAAAAATGAAGTCACCCTATATATTTAATTATAGCATATAGAGACGATAACAATAGCCGCAGAATACATCAGCAAGTCTCAGAAAATCCACTCATACAGAGCTTCTCCATGGATAAGAGGAGAACTCAGACATGCTAGTGGACCGACGTGCATCTATAAGGAATTAATATGATCTCAGTACACAGTAAGTATATAAGGTTCATGAGTGCGCCTATTAGTGGGTCCCAAGCGTCAGGGCTAATACATAGTGCATAATTACTCTCTCCACCCTCACCACAATCACTCACCCTCCGACCATTCATAAACTCACTGTACTATTACTACTCACCTTTCCCTTCTCGCTACATCACTACCACAACGCCCTCACAATTTATCATTCATACTTTATAACAAACATAGTTTCTTAGGCCACTCACTCCAAAATACATCAAATACTTTCGTCGCGTAATACATCCATCGCGCACACACTCTCACACGAGCTGCTACTCATGTGTATAGTTTCCTCAATACACAAGTGTCGGTGCTTGAGATAAACATATCTTATTATCTTCTCTTACATCTCTTCAAATGACATACCAAATATCTCCAATACCATATGACCTGACTTATCAATTTACAATACCTTTATCTCTCAAATATGTACACCCACAACCAACTCACACAATCTACCAATAATATATACTTTCATTAGCTCATTCTTTTCTCATACAGTGTATTAACCACCATTTATATCTAATATTTAAACAATTCTCACACCTCTTCTTGCATAATTCTAATGTATTTATGTACCATCCTCTATGAGAAGTACTAAAATTCCACCTCTCATACACTATCACCTAGTGCATCGAGTGACCTTAAGGATGCTGATAGTGATCACGAATCATATTGACATAACTACATAATACTTTACACACTCTCCATAATAGATATATACATCTTTATAATTTTATCTCTTAATGTCTTAGGATAACACGAATATAATATTTTTTTATGTCTTCACTAGCTTATACAGAAGATGTATGATTAGCTCTCTAACAAATAACACATATATACAGGTATCAAACATCGTCAACTAGGTATAGAGTTAAAAAATATGCACGTCTAGCACAACTTCTAAGTGAAACGTTCAAGTTACTTTTACGTCAAGTTATACAGCGCTCCTATACGATAATTGGATCTTGAAGTCTACGCAAATCACTACACGCACATTCTTACTCTCCTCCTACAGCGCATACTATATATCGAGAGTTCAATTTACCTATCATTAACAACTATCTGCATACTCGTACAACTCCTACGAGTTCACTCTATCTTTACTCTTCTAAACTAAATTATTTACCTGGCTTATACTCTATGTCTTCAAGTTATAAACAACTATTGGTAATTTCGCCTAGATTCCATCTGTGCCTCACCAATATCTAACATATAACTTTACCATTATACTAGTGGAAAAGATGTTCACTATCTAAACTATCACATAACATTAAATCTATTACTACATTTATCCACACGTTTAACTTTCAAGGCACTACTCACTCTACATTTATATATCATACATTCACCTGTGACACAATATCTCTATATCTTACCAATCTCATTCTTACCAAAAACTTTCTTCTCCAAATATACGCACCATCAACTCTAAGATAACCAATATCATCCTCAGCTAAAATATATATATTAAATTTATTAGTATATAGAGTTATAGAGGTCAATACTACTCCATCTATATCCATCTCCTCATTCCATATTACCATACCTATATATATTAAACACTTAAAATTTACCTGCCTATTGCTAATAAATCTACGCCCAATTCTCTCACATTTACTTACATTTTTCCGATTGCTTGAATGGCATCTGTCATCATTGTAATCATATAGTTTGTAGATAATATACCAATTATAGGAGACTATAAATACACAATCCTCTTTGAGTTCTTATCTTTCGTGCAGCTGATTAAAACTCCACTTATAACTCACACTATCACCATATCTCAGACATACCATTAATATCATGTGTCTATAACAGCGCACTCACTGGCGTTTCATAACATCATATGCGATTCTATATCATGAGTAACATATAAATGTATATTTAAAGTTTCTGGTTCAACTATAAGGTATATCATCCATTATATAATATATATTTTTTGTTATAAATAAATAATGGACTTATTGGGTTTAATGTATTGAATAATTAAATAATCTACGTCTATATCCTATGACAAATATTTATATTATATATTAATTATATATAATAAATAATAATAATAATTAATATATATAATTATATATAAAATTTTATATTATATAAGATATTCTTATTCTCTTATCTAATATAACTGCCATTCTAGTTTTTTCCACAAGAATTTGAGCGGTATAAATTTACTCTCGGATTTCTGAGCTCAGAAATTTTTAGAGAGATATATAAAAGAAATGTGGACAGCGTGGATACCTAAGAGCGACACGGAAGCAATAATGGTGCAAAATATATACGGAGAAAACACCTAGCCTAAAGATTCACGTGGGAAGAACATTAGATCACACTAAACGTTTACTCTCGAAAGTAACAGTAGAAAGCCCTCCAGTCACCTTAATTCCGCAAATCTTAGTATTATTGCAAACTCCTCCTCCACTCCATCTATATGTACCATTAATTAGTGAGAAACTTCTAATCGCTAAGATCTCAAGTAGATTATCTACCTCATATAAACTTATTGTGATACTCAGTCGGCCATATATATTTATGGGTACCTCTTCACACTTATAATGGACGTTAAATGCTCTTAGTTTCGTACTCAAGTAGGTAAGTTCACATCTCCTTCTAAGACGACTCCTTGAGAGATGAGGCTAGATTTATCTTAACCATAACCTCGTGCTTTACCCTCTTACGAATACTCCTCTACACGCCCTATAAAGATCTTCTCTAGTATGTACTTCAACTCATATATTGTCTCGCCTTACTACTCACTGTCAAAATTCCATTATTCATGATCTTGCGTGTCAATATTCATTCCAGTATCTTACACTTCAAGACTCTCAATCTACTCGTGCACCTTTTTTCGTTACTCATTTCCTCGTCACTGCACAGTCCTCGTGTGCTACTTCGAGCTTAGTGATTCTCTTCCCACGCTAACATGAACGTCTGCTACTCCTACGTTATTATATAATTCGAGTGGAATACTGAGTGATCATCGTGACTTTAACGCTAGAGAACCCGAACCTATTGAATTTTTACTTCCATTTAATAGAAACCTTATTATCTCAATCCACTACTTTTCATTGTCTACTCTCTCTATAATTATAACACTCTCTCTCCAGCATAACTCATCTACACGAGTCTCTCTCTCTCTCATTAATACTATTAATATATACATGGGCTTATACAGACTCTTATTAAACGAATGTTTATTCACTCTGCACCAAACTCTTAGCACGACTCAATATATAGTGAATACTCTGTTCCTATTTTAATGAACCATACATTATAAATCATGTATCACTCGATTATAATAGTGATTTCTATTGCTTCTTATTCCATGACCTAATTAGTTTACTCTCACTCATGAGCTTAATCCTCCTATAATAATCTATACTAAATAATGCTGTATATCAATACATTCACTCCTACTCACATGAGATAAAAGGCCTCCCTTGCTCATATAAGTCTTATATGCCTCTTATACTTACCTTATAATAAGATCACTTATAGTCCCTATATTGATTACTCAACTGCTCTCTCCTCACAGAAATAGAATCGTAGATTGCTATAAGAGTGATGCTCAGCGTATATCCATGCACTGCTTATCCGGTTGCCCACTCGAGCAACTATCATTCCCTTTAACACATTAGCTATCAATCTTATGATATACTGATTGTGACACGTCAGAGATATCACAAGGCTATCTCATGTTCTACGTTACCCCTTCTTCTTACGCACAACATAAGAGTGTATCCTCATCAACAATATCACTAATAGTTATGAGACTCAGGAAAACATTGTTCCACATACGTTCCTTGATTTTATTCCTCACTCTAAACTCACTACACCATAAGGTCTGTCTAGCAAAACTAGAGAGCTGTCTCCGCTCTCTGTGCTGAACTAGCACACACTTAAATTAGAGTCTTATATTGCCTTTTATCTCGCCAGACCCGTTTTACACTACTTTCAAGCCTCACCTCCTTTATTATCGACGCACTCCTGGCCACCTAATCTTACTCACTACTTACTCTCAAATCTCTGCTGAAATTACCTTTGGTATTCCTCTCTACTGGCTACTTTTTATTATTCTGATACTCCCTCCTACTCACTCACCCAGAGAATAATACATCTCTCACTCCCGTACCTTAATATATATAGTATAGGATAGGTCTACGCCCTCTACATATACCATATCTGTCTATCTACCATTCTCTATAACTACACAAGTTCTACTACACTCCTCTGTGTTTCTGCTAATCCTCACTGACCTGGATCGACTAATATCCATTTTACATACACTCCGAGTATATTCATCATTCTTTCGAGATTAGAAATAAATAATATTACACAAGCGCATGATTCATATTAGAATACTCTATACTATACTCCTTATTTTCGAGTATATACTCGCTCCGCTCACTCTCTAATCACTAAATCTCTCTAATTCGATTACTCTCACTATATGAACGACGATTCATTTTCATATACACCCACGAGTCCTATCACTATCGTCCTATGCATCATATATATACACTAAATATATATATATAATATATATATTATTAAATCATCTCTGATATTTCTTTATACTAATCATAATCTTCCTCATGATTTAGAATTTCGTTATATATACATTGATTTATATATATATATATACCAATTATTATAATAACTTATAATATGTAATTCTATTTTCATACAATACATTCTCATACTTTTGGTCGTGTATAAATTTAAATTTAAAAGTGCTAGTAATTAGCTTTATATTATCTATTACTCTGATATTATCCTATACGATAAGGCCTATGTTAACTATTCAACGTTAGCTTCTCAATATTATTTATTGCCTATTAATATTTAATTAAACTTATCATACTATGCTATATATTCTATTATACTTTCTTCTATTTATATTCTGTCCTTTCATATTTCCCAAGAATGGGTGCAGTTATAGCGTCGTACGATATATTAGCTAGTGCGAGTGAGAGAATTATGGAATAAATGAGGCTATCATTAAGTAGGAGACATGTACTACACGTGATTCGTATAATTACAAGTGCTGAACAGCGCCCAGCCTAACCGTGATAATAATATATCTATCCTCACTCTTAATTCTCTCTCACTCACTATAGTACCCTTACCACTGATTCTTAATATCAGTGAGTTGTCCTATCTTCAATCTCTCTAGTGACAATTTATTACTAAGCTCATGAGAAAGTTCCTACTACCTCTCTATTGAGATTACTCACTTTCACTGGTTACGGTACTCAGCAGAAATACGGATATCACGCTCTTATATCATTTATGGTGTAATCGTCTATCACCACTTCGAGTAAAGGGTTCTTCACTTCTCTCTCATTGGTCCCTAATGGAGGGCTCCCATACAAACGTCAATAGCTCCTACTCCATAGCTTATACATAAGTCTCTATTCCATTCACTCACATATAACTATTATCTATCTTTCTCTCCTGTATCTCTAGCTCTTCGGTGTAACCCTCAATACTACCATACACAATTTTCTATACGTTATATCATTTACGTTTATATGACCAATCACTATTATACCTATCTCACAGTCTCCCAGCGGTTCAGGTTACCTAAATCACACTGTACCACTTATATATAACATCCGCTTATAAATATCATAGTACTGAACTAATCATTTCTAATCTTTTATTTTCATTAATGTCTTATACATCTAACTCATATACTTTCATATATTTGACTTGAATCTTCTCCACTTCTTTTACGTCTCCTCACACTCTTACTCTAATACGTTCTATTCCCTCTACCTATTTTCAATTCTTCTCACACCTAGCACATACACTCACCTTAATAGAATTATATGTCTATCTTTGAGAACTACATATTTGAACTTTAGATCTATTATACTTCTATTATATCCAGTGAGTACACATAGTACTTCAATACTATGACTAATAACACAGGTAACAACATACCCTCATGTAAAGTTCTAGCATCCTCTTCAAGATCATTTAGTTCACCTTTCTTCGATAAATTCATAATAGCATTCTAAATACATGAGAAGAAGAAAATAACAAACACTAGTATTAAAGGGGTTAACTTTACTCATTAACTACACTCTGCATTAGTTACGCGTTCCTCCTTTACTCTAATATCCAATACATTAATACCCTAACATATTATTAAATACTCAGACAACTTGTTTCCAATCTGTACTTCAACCATTATATTCTTAAACTATAACTTTCACAACTGAGTGTAAGTGTCCTCTTAACTTACACAACCATAATCCTTATACTTATTATTATCCACGTTTATCATTTCTCATTGTGGCCCCTCCTATTATATATATATATTTTTAACATCACCTCCTGTCCATAAATCTTACTATCAATACCTCAATCACTATCTCTATAAACTTACTATCTTCAGATTATCGACCATACATTAACTCAAGAACTACATTAATACTATAATAATACATCTACGCTATTATAATATATATAGTTAGTAGCACCTCCATCCACTCACTACCATTTCTCTACTCTTTTTAATAAATCAACTTAATATATATAGTAATTTTGCCATTTTCTACACCTCGAAATATACTTTCTCATAGACCTCATTATTCCATATACAAAATTTGATAAATAAAATACCAAGGAGTAACTATAACACTAAACCCTGTTTTACTTCCGCGTAGTTAATCCTATTATAAAAAACTCAATCACCATTGAACACCATTTTATTCTTACACACGCTTACTATACTATCGTCATACATATATACTTTATTTGTACTCTACTAAATTCAGAAGCCTTTAACCTACCACTAAACACCATATATCTACACTACACACTGTACCTATAAAACCTTATTCATTATATATATATTATATATACCTATTTATATACTTAATCAAATCATACGCCTGCTTGCAAATCCTAATAATAAATTCGCTATTCTGCAATATTATTCTCTTATTATCTCTCACTCACTCTCTCTCTCAATCATTTATTTACTTTTAAGAGTAGAAGATTTTGATATGCCACACATCCTATATATCTACCACTACTCATAAACACACTACTTGTTCCTTCACTCGAAAAATTATTCACTCAATATAGTTCACTTACTCTCAAGTCACCTCGACTGACTAACTTCTTTCGACCAAAATAACCTTAGACTATATATATATATACCTATTCACTTATATACAACACTCAATTAACTTATTTCCCTACATTAATTTCTACAGTTCCCTTATCTCCCTTACCCTTATATTAAGGTACTATTACCCCTCTCCTCCAATCCCTTGGAAACTATACCCTCTATTAAACGCTTTATTACACAACTTCCAAATCCAATCAATCACCCATCTCGCCTCCGCTCTTGATCATTTCACCAGTAATTTCATCTATTACCTTGCAGATTTACCATTCTTCAACTTTTTCACTCTAACCTCCTTACTAATAAACCTCATCCCAAAATACCTATTCCTTCTTGCACCATCAAAACCCACACACATTCACTATCACCTCTTCATTACTGTTAATATTGTGCAGATTTTTTCGAAGTGTCTTTCCACACTCTCCTCACACACCAATTTCATCAGTTACAAAAGCACCATCCCAATTCATTATTTCTAAGCAGATTCCCTCTTATTCTCATTCTTAACCTTTCGCGCTTCCTTTCCAGAAAAGCTTCTATTCCCTTGTAAGTCCCATTCATCTCCTTCCAAACTGTCATTTACCTTGTTTTCTCCTACGTATACACCTTTTGTTATTTTCTTTTTCCTCCTTATATAATGTCAAAAGCATCTTTCTTTGAGTCTTCATCATTTTGCCTTTTAATACATTCAACCACGCTTCTTTTTTACCTTTAACGCTTTCATCACCTCTTCATTCCCACATTCACTGTTAACATTTCTTACTTCCTACTTTATACCATCACATACTTCCTTTGCACTACTAACAATTGCTTTTTTCATTTGCCCCCCCAGATTTGTTCAGAAAAAAAAAAAAAAAAACCCCCCCCAAAAAAAAAAAAACTATCAACTTGTTCCCATTCAACCTTTTTACTAGCGAGCGCGCTTACATACTTATCCTTATATTACCTTGCTCACTTAAACTTCTCACTTCTTAATTTTACCTACTTCCTTCGTATCACCTTCCTTTCCACCCAAGCCCCCACTAACTTAATTTTACATAGAAGAACATAATGACACGATCCCTCCAATTCCTAAACCCTAACTGATTTAAAAATCAGAAAATACTTTTCAAACATCTCCTTCTTCACCAACACTAAAATCAATCATACTTTTTCACTTTCGATTACCATCTCTACCTACACCAAACTCTAGTATACTTATGGATTCTTCTTTGGTTTAAAGAAAGTATTACTTACACACATTACTCTCTCCTCACAGAAATCAATCACCTCCTACCATTCTCATTTTCTCCGCCACCCCAAAACCACCTGTTAACCATTCCCTTTTTGATCACCTATCCAAAACCATTCAGGTCCCCCAAAACTATCAATCTGGAAGTCCTACTCACCCCATCCAGAAACATCATTCAGAATTATCCAAACAGTACTCTCCTCAACGTTTCCTTCAGATGGACCATACCGTCACAACCACACATTACCTTGACCTTTTCAAACTTAAATTTTAACCATATAGAATTCTAGGACTCACACACTCAAATCTTTACCATAGCTTCTTTACCCAGGTCACTCAATTCAAAATTGCAAACTCCTTTTCTTTCCTCTCTCATTCATTTCCACACCAGCACACACATTTCACCACCACACCACTCAAATTTCTTCATTCCTTTCATTCTTTGTTTCAGTCACAGCGGCAAATCAAATTTGCCCTTACTAAATACATCCATCACCTTCTCTCCTTCTTCTCCTCAACATTTATTCCTCTGACATTCCATTGTACCCATACGATCATACTTTTCGCCGAAAAGAGTAGAAGGCCGTTTACGGCCGATCACGACCTTCTCCGAGGCATGCAATTAGCATTCCTGGCAAGAAATAGATTGTAGTAGGCACCCAACCCAACTATCACCGTCCCTTAGTCCGGGCTCCTACGACACGCAGGACATACGATGTGCGCATCTTTTTCTCCCCCACACACAGGAATAATGAGTAAGTAAGGAGTCTGTGATAAATGAGGGTGGATTGAAAATTAGCGGAAAATTTTTTATGAAATGAGGAAAGAAAGGGAAGGTTGAAAGGAAAGTGCATGTGGTAAATGCTTATGCAGGATGCATAACAAATGCACATACACGTGCTGGGGGGTCGGAGTTCACACAAAAAAGGGACCCATCTGCATGGTTCTCACAGCTATGCCATGCCCAAGTTAACAAAAACATAACACCACTATGAGAATCAAATAACACCCTATTCCGTGGTTTATATATATATAATACAGTTAATATATATATATATTTAATATATATATATATATTATATAGATATATATTAATTTATATATATATATATATATATATATATATATATTATTAATATTATAATATATATATATATATTAATTATAATATATATATATATATATTATATATTATATATATTATATAATATATATATATTATTAATATTATACTACGTAATAATATATATATTAATAATATATTTTAATAAACTGCTACATTAACAGTTTCTTAATTTATCAAAACAACAAAATATTTTAGGGGAACAAAAATAACTTATTAACTAAACAAAATGAACTCCTCACGATAGCATCATTTTCAAACACACAAATATCCAACAGCGTCTTTATACAAAAACTTATAACTTCCAACTATACAATACTAGCAATCACCAAACATTCATCTTATATCGTGACCTATAACAGATCAACGGCCAAAACTTACAAGAACCAAGCTCATAAAAACAACTCAATCATTAAGCTCAATCTTGAGTATATATAATAATGATTACATATAAGCTATTCTCATAAATACTAATATACTCAAACACAACGTGATAACCATAAAAATAAATAATAAAAAATTATTATACAATTACCACAAATCTAACAAATAGTGAATTTCCAATCTTTCTTAACGAACATAATACACTAATATATCACAATATATCCAAAGCTATTATATAATAAGGTTAAACATTCTATACAACTACTCACTCACCTACCCTCTATACCCTCTTATCTATACTCACTAGTATACTATATATATAGTATATATATATAGTTTAACCCCTAATATAAGGAGCATATAATTATCTATCCTTCCCCACTTATTCAGCCTTATTATACTAGATGCATATATTATTCTACCAACAACTACTTACGCAGTAATTGTAATACTCAATCACCATTAAGCCACCAGAACTAAAACATATATATATATTATATGATGAGCCACTCAAACCTGACAACTTATTATATTATATCAATAGTCAAACTTTCATAAACATGGTAAACTTATAACTAGATAATCACATTAATGTCACCCGCCTCACTCCAAATAAATTCTTCTCAATTACATTATAATTACGCACCAAACCCGCCAATATTGGTGCCACACATACCATCACTTAGCTACTACAAACTAAACAACTACACCCCTAAAAAATATATCCGCAAAATCCTCGGTAAGAACACTTGACTTCTCATTTTACCACCTTATTACTATACAAAACACAGACAACATTAAATTCATCTGCTAACAAGAAACTGAGCATATTAAAACCCATCGCCGGCAACAGACTTCACAAACAATATAAACCAACATCCACCTACAAAATCAACAAATACATTCCGCCCGCTATTGTAATACATTCGCTTCTACATACGTCTGTCATTCCAACTACTGACTATAATAATAAAAAGGAACTCCCAAACTATCACCAAAAACAAGCTTAAGAATTACATATACATGTGTGTATGCACACTACTCACACACAAAACCACCTGCTACCGAAGAAACCAAAATTCTACGTCAGAACACTCTGACAAGATACCACTCAATTCTTATTCCACAAACCCAAAACCTCATGCCTTCAATTACTACTCTCTATTCCCTACCCACCACAGACCCAATAACAACCTCTCGTCATTCACCAGTCATCCAATATTACAAAACAACTGAACAAAACATCCACCTCACTATCCAAAAACAAATCTCACACTCGACACTAACAGAAAACGACTTAAGACGGCAGACCACCAAAACATTTTAAACAAACACCACCAGAAACAGCCACCAGAATTCAGCACTACAAAAGAAACCAGCCTAGTCATCCTTGGCACCAAAGCTAAATCGGCCAAATCAACCCTAAATACAATACTACTCAAAACACAGATTCAAACCTTAACCAAAAAATACACAAAGCAAATGTTCAAACTGTTAACCACGGGTTCTGGAGGGATAGATCCTGACTACATCTCCCCTGTTAAATAACTCTTCAACACAGAACAACGTGGTAAAACCATAACATTCCTGGAGGATCTCTGGAGGATAGAATACCGATTTTGCGGTCGGCGGAGTGCTAGGTACCTGGGGTCGAAATATGGTAGTGATTGATGGCGAAATATAGCAAATTTGAGTTTGAAATATATATATATTAATATAAATATAAATAAAAATAATATATATAATATAAGTAAAATGAAATAATAATATATATATATATATAATATATAAATATATATATATATATTAATATATATATATATATTTAGATGATGCAAGGATATTAGGTAAACATCTACCTCGCACTCCGCACCACTTTTAATTAAGATTCATCAATCCGTAATCCGACGTCTTTGCACCTATAGCGATGATGCACGGTATTAGCGAGATGATAAAGAATTTTTATAATAAAAAAACTTTAAGTTCTGAATCTTAACTCAAACTTTAAAATGAGTAGGACCACATGGGATACGACTCAACTGTGTATGATAACTCATATCTCACAAAGCCTGAAGTTCATAAAATGTGAGTCAGCAGAGCCACATGACATTATGGATACCAAAAAAAATCTCAAAGCGCCTCTGCATGACTTCTGTATCTCAGATGTAACACCCTAATCTCAACGCTAAAGAAGCATTTTGAAAAACCATCTCAATGATTTAAATGATAGACGGTTTTAAAAGAATTAAAAGTATATGATAATATAAAACATACGAGCTCGAAATAACGATTTGGTTCTGTGGAAATAAATGACTTTCAAACTTACTTAGACCCCGTTATAAAGGCAAGTTTATGTAACACAATATTAGAACAAGTTAATACGTTGTTGCAGTTGAAAAAACTCAATCCAAACAGTCCTATTAATTCGCCACCATTAAAAGGAAAATAATACGAAAATTACTACCGAACCATATACCATTCTATCCAAGTATAATCTCAATAAATATATTACTGGAAGAATTCTTACGTCCAGTTAGTGAATGAAGAAAATACATACGCAATAACCAAAAAGAATTGCAATGAATATGATTGAAAACTAAATATTAATCACCTTAAGAAAAACGACTAGGTACAAATGATGATCCTATCAGTGGTGGAAAATTAAGCAAAGTTTACCCACGCTTAAGTAAATTGCAAGGAAATACTTGCCTGTATCCTCCAACTAGTATTCCAAGTGAGAATGTATTTAGCAATGCTGGGTCTAATATATGATAAAAAGAGAGAAACAGACTCTCAGCCAGAAAGGCAAGAAAAATTGTTTCTTCAAACAACCAACCTCTTTACATTTTGAATTTCAATGGAAAATATCTATATATAGATATATGTATAATATATGGTACAAAAAGAACATATATTCCATTGTAAAAATTTTATTCTATTAGTGGTCGGAGGTTGGTCGGAAAGAAGTTGGAAATTGGAAAAGGAGTTAATTGCATTTGATTTGTGTCCCAAACGCACCCTATGGTTTAACAATTTATATTAATTAATAGATTGTGGCTAAAATCGATATTATATATTAGTATATATAATAGCACTCTATGGACTGATCACTCTCGGTTGGGGCTCAGTCATGTATGTCCCTGCGCAAAAATACCAAATGTTTCATAGACATTATAAACCTCCGTTAGATTCATTTATAATAATATCTCTCTGCTACTTCGTCTCTCTGCTTT